>JAHBCN010003643.1:0-72794 GCA_019359885.1 Listronotus oregonensis | reverse complement strand
CTTGAAATCCCAATTAACCAGGTTTCACGGTATAGAATAAAAATATGGTGGTTTTCAGAGAAATTGGAAAGGTTAAAAAAGGTCATGTAGAAAACTACCTTCTTTTTGCCTCTTTTTGTATATTTCTATATAGCAACAAACGTATTAAATTTTGCAATTTTTAACCAATTCTATCTGGTAGGAATTTTAATTTCGAAATGTTTCTTTTTCTGAAACTCCTTTTAACGATCAGGTATTACAAAGTTGTGAACAATTAGATCCACACTTATTTTATTTGACTTTAATTATGGAAACATTAAAATAAATAAAATATTTTAATATATCGGAGCTAACAAAATAACAAAAAAAAAAAAACTGGTTGACACAAAAAAACTTTCCACCAATGATAATGGTGTTATTAGCCTTGTAATTTGCTATTTAAATGAACACATTTTTTAATAAACAGTCAAGGACAAGTATTATAATTGGCACAGGTTTCGCAGCGAAGCGACATATGCAGATGCACTCAGGTTATTAACTTGTCGTTACACCTTTAGTAATGCACTCTCGCCAGTTTTTGTTGTCTATAAATACTTTGACACAAGCTGTATTTATAGTACCGTTTTAAATACTTTTGAATATTTACAAGGCATAATCATATTTTGGTGTATTTGCTATGTTGAGAGGAAACAGCTTTCATGCAAACGTGGGTCGGTCTAAAAGGAAATCATAATTATTTTAGGCTGGGTTGTACGGAAAGCATAAAAGGGTTTTCATTTAATTTTAACTGCTTTTTTAACCAACTTTCTTTTAGATATTAATTTTTATTTTGATTAAATCAACGACTACGAGGCTAATAAATTAAAATCTAGTTCTCGGCGCGTTCCTAAAACCTATACCTATACTTACATATTAAAGGTTGTGATTCTACAAATGAAAAAAAATTCCAATAAATATGTGTCCTCCAATATACAGGGCGTTAAAGTTTTGATATTTTTAACACCTTTTTTACATTTTTTAATATTGATTTCAAATTTAGCACACAACCTGCTTTGGGGAAAAATATATATATATATATATATATATATATATATATATATATATATATATATATATATATATATATATATATATATATATATATATATATATATATATATATATATATATATATATATATATATATATATATATATATATATATATATATATATATTATATATATATATATATATATATATATATATATGTATATATATATATATGTATATATATATCTATATATATATATATATATATATATATATATTATGTTAGATTTTCAGACGTTTCGCCAACATCTCAGTTGGCATTTTCAAGTGATGCTTCCTGGGTGGCTGCTCGACTTGGAATTCCAAGTTGTTGGCGAAACGTCGTGAAAATTCATCTACTGACAAACGGATTGCAAACCGAAAAATACAAATGTACAAAAATATATATATATATATATATATATATATATATATATATATATATATATATATATATATATATATATATATATATATATATATATATATATATATATATATATATATATATATATATATATATATATATATATATATATATATATATATATATATATATATATTTTTTATTTTATATATATTTTATATTTTTATATTATATATATTTATATATATATATATATATATATATATATATATATATATATATATATATATATAATTTCTTTATTATCCAAAAACTAATAAAGCTATATAGCCAAGTTATACTTTTTAATAAAATATTCTTTAAAATCTATTTTTAAACTCCCAAAAGAAATGACAAATACCGAATTTAAATAATTTTTCCAACAAAGATTAAATCCAAACTTCCTCTCCCCGAAAATGAATCGAGTTAGCCTTTGAAGATTTAAATTTGTTTTAAAAAAACCACACTCGTATATACAACTAAAATGTGCCACCCTGTACATTGTACATTTAAAATTTACAAAAAAACATTTTACTTTTTAAAAGTATGCTTTGAATTACGGTTTAGCTATATTTTTCTATATTAAAACTAAGAAAATATTCAAAAGGTTTATCTTACCCACACTGCAAAAAGTTTCTTAAAATAATAGTAAATAATTGACGCTGACTGACATACCTAAAAATAAAAAAAATATGTTAGGAAATTAGTTTTAAATCACTTATCATACATCAGAAGTTTTAAAACATCATCTGGTTATTTTTATTTGATCACTTTTAACGAAATAATACCTAATTTTACCATCCTTTAAAATCCGCTGAATTTCTGTTCTAAAGTAAACTAGTTCTGCAACAAATTATCTTCTCACTATTTAATGGATTTAAAAAGACTATACTTTTAAGTTTAATACAGGTGTTGCAGAAACACATCTTTTAAATCTTTATAAAATAATAAAAAATCAAAAATTAATCAGTTTATTGTCTTTATATCGTAACAACACCGCTTTATTAAATTCCAAATAACCGCGACATACATTCAATTTTTGGAATCCCTCTAATAACCTAAAAATATTTAAAACAAACAAACGAGTTGATTTCGAGCGCCACAGCCGCGCTCCGGCAAGACTGCATAACTCTGTGATTACGTAGCGAGACGACGCATCCAATGAGAGCTCGGGCCTTTCGCTCGACGTAAAAGGGTTGGTTAGACACGGACAAGAAAATAGACCCATAAAATGGGTCCCATCGGAGGCCGTATTTCGGTAGAGCGAGGTCAGGGCGCAACAATTTAGTTAGACTTTGGTTTCATCAGATAAGCAGTGCCTGAAATTTTTTCTCGCATTTCGGGCAAATTGCCGAAATGTTTTATGTAAATAATTTGATGGAATGTCAGTTTAAATGGTAGTTTAATGCTACTTTCTCCGTCTGGGCACAAGAAAATTGACTATCACATCTTTTATCTGTAACCAAGTAAAATTATAAGGTTTTGTACGAAGTGTACATTTCTTAGCTAAGTAAAGCTGCTTAAGTATTTCTCTGTGTCGAATTTAATTTGACATGTTTACGTAAAGTTCAAAGGTAAGCAAAGTAGTTAAAGGTAATTGTAAAGGACTGTACCAGGGCAGGAGTTAGCTGGAGTGGTGATGAAAGTGATTAGTGAATGGAATTGTAGGAGATTAGCTGCAAAAACAAGGTAAAAGCTAAACTTATTATAAGATAGTTCGTCAATAATCTGTACCGAGGTCACAGAAGCGGCAGTTTATACCGGGTGTCTCAAAACCGTTAATAATTTCTTACTTTGACTTTAAAACTTCTAACTTTTATAGTGATGAAAAAAATATCTAATTGTGACGTAACGTCGATAGATTCACACCTTATAGTCTTCGTAAGGCGTTTGATTTTCGAATGAAAGTCAAATAAATTTCTTTGTTAAATATAAGTGATTTTTTTGTCAATTTTCCGAGCAAATTTTGTAGTTTGTTTTCTTTCACATTTTTTTAAAATTAGGCTTTTTGAGAAATTTGTGAACAGCTGATATTGTCATTAGATTATAAGTAACGACTAAATTTTTCAATCTCTTGACACATTAATTAAGGCTATCAGTGCCCAGTGAAACAATAACTACAAACCTTTCTTCTTTCTTGGATATTTTTAAAAGTAAACATAAACTCAAATTACTTGTGAAGGGGAAATTTTATTCTGAAATTGTTGTTACACCCCATTGGTGTATCCCTAGAATTTCTAGTGTAGTAATTTGTAAAATGTATTGTAAATAAGACTTGTATATATTAATTCTATTCGAGTGTCTTATTTAGCAATAGTCATTCTACAGTGCCTAAACCTGAAATTTGCACCTATTGGGTTACAGTTCATATTTAGCCGATACAGATTTGTCGGCAACTACTTATGATGCGGAGGCGTACTGATTAACGTTTCCCCACTAACAGTACTAGAGATTTTCAATAAAATATATCGTCGGTAAAAGTCACTAAGTAACATTTTGTGATTTAAAAAATAACAATGATTTTATATACCTTTGGGGAAATGTGGTAAAGGATTGTAGAGTTTGAATTTAGCTGAAAGGATTCCTATAATAAAGAATACTAAAAAAGTGCAAAATGGATATCTACAGAGCTGTCAGGAACCTTCACAATGATCGTGAAAATGAGAAAATGCTAGGGTAATTTATTCAAATAGCTAAATTCAATAATTTCAACTCCCTATATTAATTAAAAATAAACTAATAATATATGTGTAAAGCCTTTAATATAAAAAATATAATTTTATTTTAAAATATAGAATATGCTTTAAATTTAAATAGATGAACCGTTAAATTAAGCAAGGCCTTATCCTGTACAACTTCATGGTATTAAACAAATTTTAAAATATAGAGGCAGATGCAAGACACCATGTCCTCACTGTGTGCAATGCGCCAACAAAAAGTCATCTCGTTTCATTTTTTACTGCATACTTTAATTTTATAGAGACAGTTTTTAAAACACAGAAAAAAAATATTTAAAACCAAAATGTGTTATTAAAAAAACAGCATTTTTTGTTTAGCAAACCATGACTACGTAGCATTTTTAAAATCATTGCAATTTTTTAAAAGGGCTCTATTAATTTTGTTAAAATACAGGTACTTAAACCTGAGCTTAAACCCAATAAAAAAAAGTAGATGCTAAACTAATATTTGTAACAATTAAGGCAGTTCTTTTATTTTATTTTCTATAAAATATTTAAAACTTTAACTTTTGTTTTTTTTTGTAATAATTAAAAAAAAACACACAAACCAAAAAATCGATGAGAAATATAGCCAAGATTTCTTTTTTAACATATACATGGTTTTACCATAATTTAGCTTAGTCCAAAAAGAAAAAAGGAAGTCGTGCTAGTATATGAAACATTATAAAAGATAGCATTGGTTGTACTTTACTCCTACAAGGACAATGTCCACCGCTTGGTCTAATGCACTGCTTACTGTATTATCCTAACTAAACTTTAAAATAGTATAAAAATGTCATAAGGTAAATAAATACTTTTAACTGAGATATATTAAACTGTCTAAAAAGTAGCTACATTATGTTTGCTCTAAATTTCAGGGACTTAAAAACGTTAAATTTATTGGTTTATAGCTTATAATTTTAACGACTGGGTAGGCAAATCAATATCACTAAGCTTTGAAATAAATATGAACATAAAATCACAAAGCTTCATAATAAATACATACCATTTCTAAACTGATACGGCGGTGGAGGTCTAGGAGCTGGTGGTGGATCTTCGAACTGCTGTAACCATTCGTAGAGCTGCTCTAAATCTCTTAAACTTTGCTGTCTTTCCGCTTCTTCACGAGCAGCTACATCTTCCAAACTTTCCATGACTGTTATGATTTTAACTTAATCCAATAGTTGGATAAATACAAATATCCAAAAAAGAACTCATTATGGTAACTGGTCACAAATTTAACACTTTTATTTTATTTTTTTATTCTATTTATATCGTCTTTAATAATAATTCCTTGATAGTAAGTTATCGCCGTTAAGTTTAAATTAACAATTTTAAATTTCACCAAAATAAATTTAGCTGTTTTTTTAAAGGTATCAACTCTGGAAATATTTCCTTTCTTCATGCAGATGGTCCTTTTTTTATCAAGGAAATTGTTTTTAGCTGAATAAAGATATTTTCACTAATGCTACAAAAGCTTTTACTTGTTTTAATACTAGATGTTTCTTAGTCTAAAGGAGGCAATTCTTACTTGGTCCTAAAATAATATTACAAGTGACTTATATTAGTACAAGTTGGATCTTAAGTAGACAAGACAGCTAACTTTACATATCCAAACAAGTACTGGAACAATTCATATATTATTTTAGTTCATTCTGTCCCACAAAGGGATTTTGGAAGTTATGGTTCATCTAATAAATTTCCAATGCTTTTAAATATATTGACGATACTTATGCAAAATGACACTAATAATTAAAAGAGGATTTTTTACTACAATAATTCCCTTGAACATTTTTTTAGATATGTCAAACTATAGAATAAAATAAATTTTTAAAGTTTGTTTATTGAAAATAAATAAGTACTAAAAATATTGAAATTTTGTAACAGTTAAAATTCTATTTAGTAGGGCACATATTATTTGTTCAGAAAGAAGGAGCTTAAGAAATAAAAATATTTGGTAAAAATGTATTTAAGGAGACAATTTAAAAACTTTAACTTAAAAAAATTAAAACTGGGAATACTCTTAAATCTTTTTAAACACATAGTAAACCCATTAATAAGATAAAGCCTATAAAACGTAGGTTATAAAGTTGTATGTATGTGTACTAAATTTTATGTATTTAAAATATCCAGGCAAATTAAAGCTAGGCTTAAAGAATATGGTGATTTAATTAGACGTCATCTGCTCTTCATCGTGTTAATCTTGGTTCGAATTGTAGTCCAAGCTTTTTTTTTTAAACTTTAATTGAGTATTATTCATATCGTCGTCAAAATCACGAAGTGACGTATCTCAAAAAAATTTAAATTTGAGGTAGGTCCATTTTACTGGGTAAAAAAGAGTGCTCTACAATGTCATAAAGTGGCGTTACCTAATTTTTAATAGTTTTCAAGACATTGAAAACATAAAGCCCCCCGACTTATCTCAGTTTATACAAAAACAAAATTTCCCGAAGAAACGTAACTTCAGTTAAGTAATTCGGAAAATTGTGAAATATCTGTTTCACATCATAGGACGTATTTAAGTTACCCATTTCATGAAATTATCAATAAAGATAAATAAACAGTTCCATCAAGGAATATCTTCATCCAGAACTAACCGTTTCCAAAACGTGATCAATGTTCATTGAAGAACTGAAAGAAAAGCTTAGCGATAGGTACGATAAGCATTGCGCAGAGAAAAATAAAGGAAGAAATAAAAACAGATACGAAACAGACTGCACTAAACAAAAGTAGTGGCATTGTTTAAACAAGTTTTGATCTGCAACGGGTTATGTACCTACTAAAGTCAACAGAAAGTGTTTTAGGAAAGACGTTTAGCAAATTACAGCTTTACCTTATACGAAATCGTAACAAGAGAATGTCATTGTTTTGTTTAGAGTGAACTGGATAGGAAAAGGAGAGCATCTGAAATAAGATCCTGGGTATTTAAGATTCTGCAAATTTAAACATTGAGTCATTCCATGGACAAAATAAAGGTGAGTCTGCCCACAGTGCTAATGCCACTGTTTTGACAGATGATATTTTTATACCTGCGCAATTGTACCCAATAATTCGCCTTGCAAGGCGTAAGCAACTTTATATAGTACATACCCTTTAGCACAGCAACTTCTTAGATTTTAAAAACATGTCTAAACAATTAAGAACTGTGACTATTAGAACATCTGATTCAAGGAAGGCTATAGGATGTCATGATATTAAGGAACTTAAAGTCAAAAAAAGTAAGCCACTGACAATATTCTACAAAACTAGCCAGCGACAAAAAGTTGTTATAAAAGATATTTCTCTTGGAGTTTTAAACGAGGGACCAAAAAAAATAATAATAAAAGAAAAGTACATCGATTTAAAGTAATTGAGTGAAGGGGAAACACCAGTAGTTCGAATAAAAAAATACAAAGCATTTTATGTAAACCTTCCCCTCGAATAAACTATATTTTTCTGGAGAGTTAATTATCATTTTATCTTTTCCTTTTTTGGTTTAAATTTTAATTTTCTAAAAAGCTACTGTATTGAAAAAGTAATGTTTCCTACTTGGCATTATTGTACTTATCTGGTAAGACGACAATTTTGGAAATAAACCTATTTACGTCAAAATTTTAGTCTTTTTTGTTACTTATTTTTTTATATAATACGGACGTAACTCATATTGCACTTTATTTTTCAATTTTACAAATGGGCGTATCTTATTTTGTTGTAAACTTTACGACATAGAAAAAACAAATTTATCACTTATTATTCATATTAAAATAGACCGCACTTACGTGCAGTTATTCCCAAAAATCAAGCGCCTTAACTTTGATACTTTTTTTTTCTAGAATAAGTTAAACATCTTGAAAATCTTTAAAATGCTCTCCTGTAAAATTGAAAAAAATGAGCTACGTCACTTCGTGATTTTGACGACGATATATTTTAAACAAAGCAAAAAACACATAAATTCCTAGGGACGAGTCTCCAGGTCAATTTTATAATCTTACAAGGCCGAATAGAATAGCCAGTACCAAATAGTTCAGGTATAAAAACATGGTAAAACGGAGAAGTTTAAAGGGACTGCTAAACGACTCGTGACGTCACATCGCATATAATTACAGATTGTGTACGTATTGATTTTGTCTGTTTTCAGTTGTGCTGCGGTAAATCTCGACATAGCTAGTGTTTTTCATTTATTATGGCTAACGAAGGATTTGTCGAGGCTTTCACAAACAATTTACCCTCTGTGGATATGTTTATGGTAATAGATTACATTAAAAACGACAAACGTTTTAATTCACCAGAAATCCGAGGTACAAAAGCAGCATTGCAAGTATTTATTTTATCTGGTAAATAAAATAAAACATCTTTTTACAATACTTAATTTTTAAATCAAATTAGGAAAAATATATTCATGCAGGTATTTATGTATTTGTTAATTATAACCCTATTTCAAACTAACAATAAAGGGGTCTTCACAACAGAAAAATTTACTTGTTGATTTTGGCATATTACATCTTGCTGCTGTAAACCATCGTTTCTTACGGTCATAAACCCCCCGAGGCACACATACAAAAATTTTGTTTGGTGTACTTACAGATGTGCTTATGCATAGGGGCACAAAAAAAAACTATTTATTTTGTGATTCGTACATATTACTCATTTAAACAGCTGTGAATGTTTCTTGATATTAACAGCCACTTAAATTTTCTTTGCCACGTAAATAATGCCGTAATAAAATTAAACCTCGCTTAAAAGGTGACAATGTATTAGAAACACGAATAACGCTTTACTGTTTATAAGCGCTGTGACGTCAGACAGCAGTGACCTTCGGAAAGCTTGTTTTGGCCCCAATTCTTGGCGTTTGAGTATGTCTTATGCCTCCGTAGCCTGGGGCTACGCGGCAAAGTCATACATCTCAAGACTCACCTCTTTTCTAAACCGCATGTCAAATGCGGCTAACGTCCCCTGGTTTTGTACGCAACATGCAAATTCAAAGAGAATTTGAACTCACACCCTTTGATTCTTTTATCAAAGAAAGAGCCAAAAACTCTACCTCATAGCTGAAAACCATCCAAACCCTCTGATCCGAGGACCATCTGGGTATGATCCAGCTCTTCAAAGGCCCACAAAAAACCAAAAAATTTAAATTTTGGACTAAGTACTTCTTAGGATGGTACCCGGGACCTACAGGAAGGACCGGGGACCACCCACCCCTGGCCTCTCGGCCTAGCCACTTAAAATCCGATTTCTGGATTGTCCCGAGTCACTGGGGCAAGGGCCCCAGCTTCTCAGTCACTTCTTAAACCCCACTCCGCTAAGCCAGATTCCAGGCTAAGCCAAAAACTTCAAAACCCCAAACAACCGTGATAGCCAACATGGCAAACACGTAGTGAGGACTTGCTCAGCCAAAAAAGGAGAGCGAGGGGTGGTTGGCAAGCCTAGGGGGAGTTCGGAGGGCCTGTAAGCCCTACGGGATCCTTCCAGGTGGGACCCTTACTACTACTACTACTACTTGGCGTTTGAATTTTAAGACAGTTTTTGCTTGAAATATATTTTTGATTTTTTTTTTTTGCGGTTACTATATGATTTATATGCATATTTGCTATAATCTTATAGGTTTTACAAAAAACGTGAATACACCCAATTGTTTATACTATACAGGAACCGGCTTAAAGATGGATTTTTATGGAATACAATGTATTCTTCATTAATATAAAAAACTATTGTTGATTAAAGTCTGGTTCTCGTACAAAATAACTTTACTTAGCTTTAAAACCTGTATATGTGGTACTGTAAAAGCCAGTTTGCTGGTTATTCTTAGGTTTTACTGGTAAAATTTACCGATATGAGTTGGTAATTATAAGGATTTACAAAAAAGATAATTTTTCCGGATTTATCACGTCTGAGATATAATTGAGCAAAATAAAAAGTTATTTTAACTAACCAGAACTAACCATGACATCCCTTTCTGGTCTATTTTCGTAGGGCCAGAAAGGGCGGTCATGGTTCTTCTTCTTTTTCTTTGCTGGGAGCCGTCTTGATTTACTACAAGAGGCAGCGCAGCCTCTTGGGCTTTTTGTGCCTAATCTTCCATTATCGTTTATACCAATCCTTCAATTAGTCTCGTTCCTTCTACAAGTCTAAATAAGCCCGAGACTGGTTGGTTGATATAATCCTGTGGGCTTATCTTCGGTTGCCCAAATAATGCCTGTCTTTTGTGATTTAACGCTTCACATTCGCACAGGATATGGTAGGCTGTTTCTCCCCCTCGTCGTACATTCTGCAACTTGGGTCCCCATTATATGAACCTATTTTGTGTAGGTGTCCTCTTAGGTTAACGTGCCCTGTTAGCAACCCTACTGTTATGCGAAGTCTTTTCTTACATTGTCTGAGTAGTTGTGGATGGGCCCCTTATGAAGCTTTTTCCATGTATTTTTCTACTGGGGGCAGTATTCCTTGTATTTGTTTTGGATTCATTGCCTGGTTTGCCCTCGTGTTGTGGTTTTGGTCACTCCAAGGGCAGGTACTGGTCCAAAGTATTGTGTGGATGATCCGGTCGTGGTAAGGTCTGGTTAGTTAAAGGGGCTTTTTATTTTTCCAAATTATATTTCGGACGGGATAAATCACTAAAAGTAGGACTGACCGGTTCAGTGACCGGAGACTTTTGATGTTTGTTTACACCCATTATAGCGCACCTGCCAATATATTATAAAGTAAAAGTTCGAAATAAACGATAATTGCAGAACTTTTCGGACTTTTACCATTAAGAGTTGGTAAATCTTGGGTTTAGGTTTTTATTTTTATTTTATTTTACCAGAAAATCTTAGGATTTACCGCGATTCGGGGTTTTACAGTAACATATACACGTCTGGCAAACAAAATTCCTAGGTGTGGAGATTTTCAGTGCGATAAAAGGAGATGTCAATTCAATAGGCAAAGGCTTGATCGAAATAAAGACCGACGTCCCTAGAATTTGCAGATCGCCTGCAACAAAAAAAAAAAAGAAAAAACGCCCCAAAAAACGGAAATATCAAAAATAATAATTTACATTTCGGTGGCAAGTCGGCCACCCTTGTCAAGATGAAACTAAAAGAAAATATTGAACTCAATTTTAAGAAATATTGCTTTAAAAACTTAGGAAATTCTAAAAGCTTGTTACGAGTTATGATGTTTTGTCATAAAAAGTAACAGGTATCTTTAAACATTTTACTTGTTTTTATTACTTTTGCCACTTGTTTGGTTTTAACAAAAAATAAATTAATGTTATTTATGACAAAACGTCATAAAACGTAGCAAGATTTAAGAAGTTTTTAAAACAAAATCTCTTAAAATTTAGAATAATTTTTCTTTTGGTTTCATTTTGACAACGGTGGCCGACTTGCCACCGAAAAATAGATAAGTATTTTTGATTTTTGAGTTTTTTGGGGGGTTTTTCTTCTTTTTTGTTGCAGGTGATCTGCAAAAACTCAAAAATCAAAAATGCTTATCTATTTTCTTGGCAAAGTCGGCCCCTTCAAAATGAAACCAAAGAAAAATTATTCAAATTTTAAGAGATTTTGGTTTAAAAACTTCTTAAAGCTTGCTACGTTTTATGACGTTTTGTCATAAATAACATTAATTTATTTTTGTTAAAACCAAACAAGTGGCAAAAGTAATAAAAACAAGTAAAATGTTTAAAGTTACCTGTTACTTTTTATGACAAAACATCATTACTCGTAACAAGCTTTTAGAATTTCCTAAGTTTTTAAAGCAATATTTCTTAAATTTGAGTTCAATATTTTCTTTTAGTTTCATTTTGACAACGGTGGCCGACTTGCCACCGCAACATAGATAAGTATTTTTGATTTTTGAGTTTTTTGGGGGGTTTTTCTTCTTTTTTGTTGCAGGTGATCTGCAAGTTTATAGGGGTCAATAGGTATGAGCAGGCTTAGCTCGCTATACCCCTCGACCAAAGTGGTCCCATTTTCCAGAAAATTTTAAGGCGAGTACTTCGAAATGGCTTTAACTAGTTAAATTAAAAAACTATATTAAAAAAACAAAGTGTACGAATAGATAGAAAAGATTGTGAGGTAACAGTATATGTTTCTTTTTTAAATTAGTACATTATTATTTGGTTTTTGCGTACTTTCATAAGATGTTTTTATTTATATAGAAATAAAATGCAAAAAATTTTATTTATTTGTATTTTGTTTACATTTATTGCCTCAAAAAATGTATATTTTTAAAATGCATTTTTTTTTGTACGGTAATTTATTTCATACAGTAAAAATATTTTTCATTTTTTTTAAAGCGGTAAATTTTTGATTCCTTAATATAATTAACAGATCTAACTTCTTTGATATGGAAAATACACAATTACTTTAAAAAAATCAGAAAATACGCATTTTGTTTTTTTTTTTTAATATCATAATAATCGATGTGGCCAAAATCGGGCCGTGGGTGTGTAAGTTATTAACAAAATTATATAAAAATTATTTCTGAGGATTAAGGAAATAGTGTATATTTAACTTTATGCCAGTCACCGCATATTTGTTTAATTTTTAAGTATAAAATCAAATAAAATATAAGATTAAATTGTTTTTGTAAGTCTGGTCAGTTGTTGCTACCAAACTATGTTATACTTTTTGTTGCTAAACAAGCACTTGTTCATTATTTAATTTGTGGATACTACTGTCATTGCTATTATTACCCACCCAAGGTTGAAATAAAACCATAACAAATATTATATATAATATATTTTTTTTTACGTAAATAATTTTAATTGAATTTCCGGTATAATTTTAGGCAAGTAAATAAATCATTGCCAAAGTTGGGTTATTTATTATTTTATTTACAAACCTAATTATTTCAAAAAAGTTTGTATGCATGTGGTATACATTGTAATTAGAACAAAACAAATATGTTTTTTTAAAAAGTACAATTCCAAATAAAAAAGTTGTTTATGTGTATCAAACAATTTAATGGTAAAAATTTATCATCAATTAATCCGCTGCCGTTGTTTCTAGTTTTTATTACCCATTGATATCGCGCTTTTGATGTAAAAAAAATATTAAAAATTCTCATTTCGCTCTATATTGACATATTTCAAATAGGTCGTGTATTGATATTTTTAATTTACATAGAAAAATTTAAAATACTGGTATAAATATCCATAAAAAGCAACTACATGTTTGTAGTTGCTAGTAGTATTAGACTGGGCCAAAAATAGAATATCTTTGTTCTTTAATAAAACTATAAAAATATTATTTAAGATGACTAAAAAACTTATCGTCACAATTAGGGCTCTTAATTTTAATATTAAGAGGTCTATCTTCGCGAAATTCATTTTTTTTAATCCGTACGCAGCTTTCACTCGGATCATTGTATGTCTAAAAAATATATTTATGTATATACATATTTATGCAGAAAATTAAATTTCCCACTTAAAAGATTTAAAAGAAAATTTTGTTTCGACAAGCCGTTTACACGTAATCTTGCCTTAAACATTGATCCAATTTTACGATTTGATATTTTAACTTTAGAATTTTGTTCTAAAAGAGAATAATTTATTACTTTATAGAAAATTAAATGCTCTACAAAAAAGGTCTCTTAAGATTTTTCGTTAAACTCACTAATTAAAAACCAAAAGAAAGATAAATTAATTTTTACCCAATCTTCAACCTAGAATAACTTTTGAATAAGTGAAAAAAATGATAATAGACCTCTTAATATTAAAATTAAGGGCTGGAATTTTGACAATTAGTCTTTTTAGTCTTTCTAAATAATATTTCCAGTTTCATTAAAAAACAACAACATTTGAATGTTTTGGCCCATATTTATATATATATATATATATATATATATATATATATATATATATATATATATATATATATATATATATATATATATATATATATATATATATATATATACATAACCACTGAAAAAAATATCGCAACAAAATATAACTTTTTTTTAATTATTTTTCAGAAGAAGCATTAAAAGATGCACATTTTGTTTTATCATTTAATTTAGTAGATGCGAAGAATATATAAGATGCATTTTTAGAATAAACTTTCCAACTTTCCTAGAAGTTCAGTTAATAAACCCAAGTAGTTTTAGGAATTTCACCTTTTAAAGCACTTTAAACTGATAAAAATTTAATTAAATTATCTTTTTTTTATAATATGCTGTCTTAAAAAGCAGACTAGTTTAAAGAGTTTCTTTTGGCAAAGAATACTTAAAATAGGTTAGCAGTTACTTGTTGGGAATTTTATAGTTTATAGTGTATTATGTATTAAAACGGTAGGAAAAGTTTACTGGACAGAGACCCAGACCATCTAACACACTGTGTTAAATGGCATGTGTATAAGCTAACCCTTTAAACATATATCTACTAAAGAAAGCCTTGGCGCGATAATTCCAACCTTTCCTTCTCGCCCAGCGTGCAATTGCGCCAAGGCCGCCTCTATGTTATATGCTCGAAACAATTTTTCTTCTTTTAATTATTTCCAGTATTACTTAGGTAAAAAAACCATGTTGGGTTCGTTTTAAAACTTTTCCTAAAAACCAATATAAAAAAATTAGAAAAATTAAATTAAAACGGGTCCTGTGTGTACAATTCCTAAAATAGACTACCTTCATGGTATTTTTGTTTCTGATTCAATTTTTTGGGTCCCGCAGTTTAAAGTTCTGGCTTCCCTAAAAATGCAAAAAACACCCTTTTTAGGGGTTTGTTAACGAAAATCCTATAAAAACTTATGAAAGTGCTTATAGCACCTAGAAAATACTCTAAGGATACGTTTTTCTGGGTCGCTGATTCCGAATTTTGAGATCCCAAAACCTTTAAACTTCTCCAGCGTCACCCCTAAAAAGGCAAAAAACACCCTTTTTGTTTTTTTTTAAGAATTATCATAAAAAATTATAGAAATTATTTATTATTGATAAAACTTGTATTTTTCACTACATTATACTAATCTGGGTATAAATTAAATTTTGGGGTAATTTATTGGGGGTGAGGCAACCCCCCCCCAAAAAATGGCTTTTTTTTCCAAAATCTAGGGCAAAATTATTTTTTTTGCGCGCTTTTTATTTTGTCATGTTTTAGGGGTAGTTTTTCTCGTTAAAAGGGTACAAGAAAGTATTACCATATGTTTGGTCAAATTTTTTGGTATAATAAAAAGATACAAAAAAAATTATTTTAAACTAAAAGGTATGCGAGGGATACTTATAATCCTTTAGGAGAGGGAAATATATTTTTTTTTTTTGTCGTAATATGGCTCTTTATGTAAAATTTTAGGCAAAAAGCACATTTTGTTCAAAAAAATACAAATTTTTATCAATATTAAATGCGCTAACAAATACAGTGCACAAATCAGAACTTACAAATAGATGTCGGGAAGCAATTAATAAACTAACTAGAACCCCAGAGACACCCTGCAATGGGGCCCTGAACAAAAGGGATCCCCCGGAAGAAATGGCTGACAAACTCGCCCCAAATTTGGGGGGCGGGACAAAAGGACCTGAATATCCGTGGGAGTTTCTTACAACACGGATATGACAGAGATGGCAACATGGATAAAAAACGGTTTGATGAGAACTGGAAAAAGACAAAAGCCAGACAATCAAAGGCATTATTGGGGGAAAAACTATGGAAGGACCTGATGAAAATAAAGGACTTCAATAGGGTGCAAATGAAAACCTGACAGGCATACTGACGGTCATTGAAGAAACAGAAACTATCTCTACAAGATAGGAAAAAAACGAGACAAATACATGTAGATGGTGTGGAGAGGGAAAGAGGACGCCATACATGTTAGAAATTTTCCCAACACTAGGGCACATCGGGAAATGTCTGGGTACGGAATGGGTGGACTAATGAGATAAGATTCCTACTTAAGGGGCTCCCTCAAAGTAAGGAAATTTGGGGGTCTAGTAAGCAAAACGACAGCACCATATTAGTGTAAAAGGAATGCATACGTAAGGGACAGTACAGGGTGGCTTAGGCATCAGTGCTCAGGGCCCCAGCGAGGGAACTCACCATGCTACAATAGATAGATAGATAGATCAATATTAAATAAATTCTATAAGCTATTCATAAGATTATTTTTAAAAAACCTCTTAAATGGTTGTTTTTTGTCCTTTTAAGGCTGACGTCGGGGTTCAAGGGCTTTAAGAACCCAAAATTCGAAATCGGCGACTCAAAAACGGACCCTAGAAGTATTTTCTAGGTCCCTAAAAAACATTTTTATAAGTTTTTATAGGATTTTCGTTAAAAAACCACTAAAAAGGGTGTTTTTGCATTTTTAGCTAGAATTTCTATGCTGGAAGACCCCGAAATTCGGACTCAGTGAACCAAAAAACGTATCCTAAAGGTAGTCTCCACTTAAAGCATAATTAGGCTCCCAGGACCCGCGTTTTAAATGGACTAAAAGCCGCATTCTTGAAAATCAGTACCTAAAAAATTCAAAGACCGCTACAAGAAAATAATGACCTCCACTTGTACCAAGGAACACAAGTTTTGTAAAAAATTAGATTTTGTTTTCTATTAATAATAATATTTAAATTTGAACCATCTAAAAATATCCATTAACGCAAATTTGGGATTCCTGTACTTTTTTAAAAAACGAATTTAGCCATTTCGTGTATTTTTTCCGTAGAATTCAATAATTTAGTCAGAAAAACATTTGAATCAAAAACAAAAGAGTAACAGCACAAGTGACGTATTTTTAAAATGGAACAACCCTTATATTTTTATATCAATAGATAGAGATTTTCACGAGGAATTCGGGTATAAACGTTTTGCTGGGTTTTTTTCCTGCGGTTCTGATGCAATTGTCTAAAAAGGATAGTTTCACCTGAAAAAACCTGGCTGCCACAGGTCACAGGTGCTTATTTGTCAAAGTCAAGAATTTTAAAAATACGTTTATTACTTTTAGAAGTAGTTTTGTAATGAGGTTTTTATCAGAAGAACGGCTTCAAATTGTAACTCTTGCCAGGGAAACACAACGAAGACATGATGCACATTTCCACCGAAATATATCAGTAAAAACCATTTTAAAACTGAAGGTCTTATTCGAAGAAACAAAATCGTTACATATTAGAAAAAGGACTACAATAAGAAACAGAAACCGGGATCGAGCTATTCTAAATTATTTTACTTTATATCCCATAAAGTCAATTACTGACGCAGTTAGAGACTTAAGGTATGGTCCTGCAAGAAGAAGAGTAACCTGTGCGATGGTTCAGAGAACACTGAAATAGTACCTTCCATATCACGTTCTTTCAGTGCAGCATTAAACACGTGAACAAAAGGAACTTCGCTTTCAATTTGTTTCCCAAATTTTAATCCATGAACAAGATAACGATCCTACCCTGTTTCATACGATTCTTTGGACGGATGAAGCTACGTTCACTACATCAGGAATGTTTAACCGACGCAATACGCACAACTGGGCAAGACAAAATCCCAGGAAATTTCAAGAGGCTAAATACCAAGGAAGGTCCTCTCTTCATGTCTGGTGTGGTGTGCTTAACAATAGAATTGTCGGGCAAATATTCTATGAAGGATCCTTAACTGGAGAAAGATATCTCAATTTTCTTGAAAACGATATTGAGCACCTTTTAGAAGAATTGCCACTCGAAACGTATCGCAAGATAATTTGGCAACCAGACGGAGCGCCGCCCCATGTTTTTCTTTAAGTTGTCCAGTATCTCAATCGCCGATACAATCAGTGGATTGGGCGTTATGGCACTATTAGATGACCACCTACTAGTCTAGATATTACAGTTTTGGACACTTTTCTATTGGATCACTTGAAAAATGTCGTTCACCAAAATGGGAACACAAACACGGAAGAAATGAGAGAAAAAATTGTGAATAAAATTAATCGTCCTTACCAAGAACCTCAAATTATGTCGGCGAGCTTAGAAAGGCTAAGGAGGAGTTATAGATCATGTTTCGAAAATAACGGGGGTCATATAGAACATTTAAATTATTAGTAATATTATAATTTTTTGTTATAAGCGTTCTTACTCCCATCATATACCTCGTATTGTATTTTAATTTTTCCCGTTTATTGTAATTTTGCTGCTTGGTTTAGAAATAAATATATCGTATAATTTTTAGTATATAACATAATTTGAAGTCGTTCTTCTGATAAAAACCTCATTATAAAACTACTTCAAAAAGTAATAAACGTATTTTTAAAATTCTTGACTTTGACAAATAAGCACCTGGGACCTGTGGCAGCCAGGTTTTTTCAGGTAAAACTATCCTTATAGTATCATTCAGTTTTAAAACAATTGGAGCAGTACCGCAGCAAATAAATCCAGCAACCCCTAAATCACCGAATTCCTCGTGAAAATCTCTATCTATTGATATAAAAATATACGGGGTATTCCATTTAAAAAATACGTCACTCGTGCTGTAACTCTTTTGTTTTTGTTTCACATGGTTTTCTGATAAGATAATTAAATTCTACGGAAAAAAAATACACGAAAAAGCTATATTTGTTTTTTTTTAAAGTACAGGGAAGTTCAAAAATAAACCCCTGTTTACTTTAAAATAAATAACCCTGTATAAAGGAAAAAAGTTTTATAAAAAAAAAATTTGGCCTTCTATTAATAATAATTTTTTGAATTTAAACGAACTAAAAATATCCGTTAACACAACACACAATTGGGATTGAAACTTCTTATAAATATCTTTTTCATTAAATTGTAGGCAAATTCCATTTTACTCTTTAAAAAACACCGTTAACATACATGCATAACTTTCACAATAACAGAACCTAGACATTCACGCAAAAACTTTTGTGTCAAAATGTACACTGCTGTGGTATTTCAAAACGCCAAAGAAAACACTTTCGTAAAACAATACTTTTTATAATTTAGACATATAGAGCACATTCGGTGAATTAACAAAGAAGTAACCTACAAAGTTTATATAACCTTTTTTTAATTTACCCAGCAATTTTTAAATTTATTGTTGCATAAAGGCAATTTTTCATTAACTCAAGTAAATATTTGAACGCCGTAAGGTTACTCTATTTTTAAACTTTATTACAACAGTTTTTTAACATAAAAGCAAGTAATAACGAGCTCAGCAATTTCCTCTAAAAATAGCCACGCAACCCATTGACCCATTATAAAGACTAGTGGGAGCTGATTTGCATACTGAATGTTCCTTTCTGACTTTTAAGTTTAAATAGGTACTTATTTCTAAACTGTAGCATATAATAAAGCATCATGGATAGCTTTAAAACAAAAACAAAGAATTTTAAAAACTGTGATTTTATACTTACTTTAATTAAAATACTTAGAAAATCAGTCCCATTAAGACCTTTTTTATTTTTAGTCGAGACACTGAAGCACTCTGCCTCGAAGATGGATCGCGGTTTTTTGCATTCGCTTCCAAAAAATTCTTGTAAAAAATGTACCTACTCTGTGACTTATATAAACCGCAAATTGCATTGCAGCAGCCAAAAATGCAGTCAAAAAATGCTTTTTTTGAGACGGCTTTTGGAAGTTTTAATAACTTTGGAAATAAGAGTCAGAACTGGCCCAAATCAGGTTTTCAGAGGTTTTCGAGGTCGCTGTTCACGATTATGATGTTCAAATTGACCCACAGCCGACCTGGAGCTCAGGAACGCCGATGATCGTCATCTCCGTGGAACTTTCCCTAAATTCACACAAGGAAGGAGAGAAACTTGACGCCCTGGGCATCAGCGAACACCCCCCGGACACCTGGTGTGCCGAAACCTGGACGTGGACGTCATCCCCAAGAATTTTTCGGGATCACCAAAAACAACCCCAAAATCATTATAGGGGCGTTTTTTTGGGGCGCCTAATCCAAAGTTCACGTCGAAAACTAATCCCCGAACACCTAGTGTACCGGAACCTGGGCCTGAACGTCGTCTCCAAGGATTTTCCAGAAACGACCGTTAAAGACAAACCGAAAATCGTTATAGGGGTTTTTGGGGCGCTGAATCCAAATTTTACCCTGAAAACGTACATCCGGACACCTGGTGCACCGGGACGTCGTCTCCCAAGGTTTTCCAGACACGATCGCAAAAAACTAACCAAAAAAACCCTATAAAGATTTTTGTTTCGTCTTTAGCGGTGGGGTTTGGAAAACTCTCAGAGACGACGTTCAGGCCCAGGTTCCGGTGCACCAGGTATTTGGGGCGTCGTGAAATTCGGATTAAGCGCCCCAAATAATCCACAAGACGATTTTCGGTTCGTCTTTTTCGACTCTGTGAGAAAAACCCTCGGAGATGAGGTCCGCGCCCAGGTTCCGGTGCACCAGGAGTTTAGAGGGTCGATTTCGACGTGAAATTTGGGTCAAGCCCCCAAAAAACGCCACCATAATGATTTTCGGGTTGTTTTTGGCAATCTTGTCAAGAAAACTCTCGGAGATTACGTCCACGTCCAGGTTCCGGCTCACCAGGTGTTCGGGGGGGGGGGGTTTCGCCGATGCCATATTTGAATTCATCGACTCAAAAAAAACCCGGGAGGCGAGTTTCTCTCCTTTCCCGTGAAAATTTAGGAAGAGTTCCATGAAGATCATCGGCGTTCCTGAGCTCTAGGTCGGCTGTGGGTCAATTTGAACATCATAATCGTGAACAGCGACCTCAAAAACCTTCGGAAACCCGATTTGAGCCAGTTCTAACTTTTATTTACAAAGTTATTAAATCTTTCAAAAGCCGTCTCAAAAAATGCATTTTTGGAATGCATTTTTGGCTGCACCAATGCAATTTGCGATTTGTATAAATCACAAAGTAACATTTTTACATACATTTTTGGAAGCAAATGCAAAAAATTGGGAGCCAATGTTATCGTTGGCTTCAACTAGATCTGGTTAAAATAAAGAATTTTACCGAGAAAAGCTGAACAGCGGAGGGCAGAATGTCCCTAATTTCACTAAAATAGATAAGTAATTTTAATATGGAAATTGTTTTCGCCTTTTACCAAAGCTTAACAAGAGGTAGTGAAGCGACCGTTTTACATGCTGACATTCTGAATTTTCCAGTTAACATGCTGTGCTCGCCATATTCTGCTGACTCTCTGAATTTTTTAGTTGAAATACGGAGCTTGCCATATTTTGAGGAGACACCGATGTTGTCTGGCTCTAGACGATATCAAAATCTCCGACTAGTTCAAGCTATTGCGAGGTACATCTAGTTGCTCCGAAATGTAGTGACAGGCCCTTTTTTTGTCCTCAAAAGTTTGTACTGTCGGACACCGCACGGTAAACGCTACCACGTGTAATTTAGGAAAAAGGGATAAGGAATCACCCCGACATGTCGAAAACACATTCACAGTACTTACAGGTAGCACTGCCTGTTTTCCGGTAAAGAAGAACGTAGGTTGAGAGTATATATGTAGAAGAGTCTACAACTGAGAGTAGAGAGGTGTTAAAAAGAGTCTTTAGAAGAGATTCTTAAAAATAATCTGGTCTTAAAAAGAGTCTGTAGAAAAAAGAAGTTGAGAAGATTCTTGAAAAGAATCTAGTCCTGAAAAGAGGCCTAAAGGTTAGAGGGCGGCCTCGATGATTTTACAATAGCCACTGAATCAACAGAAATCCTGAACATTCAGTGCTATCTCTGCAAATTTCGGCACTTAAACCCAAAAATATTTACCAAAAAATCCCTTACGGATGCCCTTAACCTATGGTGATTAAAAATTTCAAACCGATGCTGACCCAACCGTCGATGCTATCAAAAGTGTTTTTAAACGTGCCGTTTTCAAAACAACCTTGAATCAGGACTCTTAGAGTAAATACTCCTGGAGGCAGTACCTAAAATCACCCTTTTACCAGTCGACCATGCATGATTACATTCCCAGGTAGAAAGGGCCCAAATTAGAAAAAAAAAGAAGAACCGAAACGAGACTAGAAAATTCCCCTACTAAATTGACAGAACCCAACCTCAAAAAAAAAAACAAAGAAATTATATAAACAAATATCTACGACTGCAATAGTATATTGTGCAACAAGTTTTGAAAAAGACTCTTTGCACACGAGTATGAGGTTTGTGCACGAGCCGTAGGCGAGTGCTACAAGTCATACGAGTGGTGTGCAAAGAGTCAGTTTCAAACGTGTTGCACACGATACTTTTTCTACGACTGCAGAAAATAATGATTAATATGCGATTTTTATTATTTTTTATACGACTGCTTTAGAAAATGGGGTTTTGCACACGCTAAACAAGCTTTGAAAATTGTATTTTGCGCACAATGTGTGCAAGGAAAATATGTTTTTTTTGCACACGGTTCTGTCTTTCAATATGATTTATTATGGTTTTTTATTGTTATGTCAAAATATAGAAAACTCAAAGTAGGCTTTATTCCATAGCAACCGTCATAGTTTTCTTGTTTTGTTGATTAGATACCAATTTAGATACAAAAAAATTTTGATTTCGCGAAAAAATGTCCGATTCTGAAGAAATTCTAAAAAAGCGAGTTTAATCTCGTCAAACCTACTTCCAACAAAGTCAAGAGATCGATATGAAGCCGAGTTACATCGATTTATGAAGTGGAGACAAGCAAATAACGTACAAACGTTTTCCGAAAATGTTATGTTGGTGTACTTTGAAGAGCTGTCGAACAAATACAAGTCTTCAACATTATGGAGCACCTTTTCCATGCTAAAATCAACCCTGAGGGCAAACCAAAATACGGATATTGGGAAATACCAGAAGTTGCAGGCCCTAATAAAAAAGAAAATCAGAAAACTATGTGCCAAAGAAGTCCAAAATTCTTAGCGAGAATGATTTTTTGCCGCTTCCTAAAGAACGCTTCAGACGAGAAATATTTGCTAATCAAGGTAGGCATCACAGTTATTTTATTTATTTTATGGTGTCATTTTTTATAGTGAGAAGGTTTAGTAGGCAGGGGTTACCCAATTCTGTTTTTAAATAGTGCTAGTTTCATAAAGTACTACTTAAAATGAATAAAACTAAAGACTTATCGGTATTTTTTTCTTGTTTCAGGCAGTGGTGGCAGTCGGACTCTCTGGGGCATGCCGAAGAGAAGAATTGTGCTTCCTTAAAAAAGAAAATATGACGGATTTGGCAGCGCAATGTTAATTAAACTAGAGAATACCAAAACGAAGATGCCGAGATCATTTACAGTGTCAGGAAGTTCTACACCATCTTAAAAAGTATTCTGCCCTTCGACCTCCACTCCTGCAAACAGATCGTTTTTTCTTAATTATCAAAATGGAAAATGCACTCGCCAAAACATTGGAATTAACAAAATTGGCGGTATGGCAAAAGACATCGCCAAATTTTTGATGTTGGAAACTCCAGAAGCCTATACCGGGCATTGCTTTAGGCGGTCGTCAGCCACAATATTGGTGAATTCTGGATCAGATTTGTTGGCTCTGAAGCGCCATGGTGGATGGAAACCAGCTCAGTCGCCGAAAGTTATATAGATGACTCGCTTAGTAATAAAATGGATGTTTCAGAGGATCTCTTCCTCTGTGTCGTCTGTTGCGGCACAGCCACAACAGCAATTGAGTAATGAAGTGCCGCAAGAAAACTGCAATATGCCGACGACAGAGAACTGTATAAGCAAGGTGCCAGAAAATGTTGTCTCCATCGTTAAAAAGTCGATCAACAATGCGACGATTCCTGCAGAAGTAAACATTACAATTAATATTTTAAAATAGTTATGAAGTTTCCTGTTTGCTAAATTATAGTCTGTAGTTTCTTGTTTTCATTATTTTTGTTTTGCGTTTGTTTTTAAAATAAAAATTTACACAAAAAATGTTTTTTTTTATTTGCAGTCGTATAAAAAGTATCGTAAAAAACTCGTTAGAAAACCTCTTTGCACACTCGCGAGACTTGTGGACCTCGACTTCGTCTCGGTCCATCAATTTGTCTCGCCCGTGTGCAAAGAGTCGTTTTCAAACCTTGTTGTTTAATATACTATTTTATCTTTTAACTTTTGACAGGACTGTGTGAAAATTTTTTATACGTCGTGTGAAAAGTTTTCACACGCTTATGTCAAAAGTAAATGACAGAATAAATCATATTGAAAGACAGAACCGTGTGCAAAAAAAACATATTTTCCTTGCACACATTGTGCGCAAAATACAATTTTCAAAGCTTGTTTAGCGTGTGCAAAACCCCATTTTCTAAAGCAGTCGTATAAAAAAGATATTACAAAATTTTACCGTGTCAGACAAAAAAAAAACCTCTTGGCAAACTAACCAAAGTTGTATGAAAAACCAATACAAAAAAACCTAAACAAACAAACAGGTCCAAACATAAACATCACCGCTAGCCGAAACATCCCCCTGGTAATAATAAGGAATAAGGAAAAGCCAAGATAATAAAGAACTTTAAATTTTAACCAGGTAAATAAGGCTCTTAACTATACATCCCCTGTAAAATGTGTAAGATACTGGAGAGTTAATATTATAAGGTTTTTTAGTTAGTCGAATAGCGTCTCGACACAAAAATGCGGATATTATAATTCTAGGTGGACCCAACAAAATGCAACTAGAATTCACCAAGCAAGATCTATAAAAAGCCACTAGCAATGATGTTGTACCAAGGAAACGAAAAATTTGCAGGACTCTGTTGCTCGAAGCAAAAGAGGATTGATAAAAAGAGCAAAGTAAGCCTCGGTATTTAATTACAATTGAAATAAAACAGGTGAGTGCATAACTCTTAGTATAAGCATCAACATTAAAAAAAAGGAGCACATTGCTAATGACAAAATCAAACTGTTACAGGGTAAACAACTTCTTGCTACTCAACGGTCAAAAACGCTTGTTTCACTACTCCAGTAGCCAAATCGCGAAAAAGCTCTGAAGCATTTAATGCACGTGTTAACTACTTGAAGGCCAAACCGAAAGTCCGATTACAAGTTCTAAAACACGATGGTGCCTTTATATTTATAAACAAAAAAGAACCCAGAAATATGCGTAAAAAGGCTTTACCTAATTACCCGTAGTTTAAACTGTTATTTATTGTTTACGGTTTAACCATTCATTACATATTCATTGTTTTGACATTAAAATGCATTGAAATTATTACCCCACATTCGTTATGCCAAGGTTTTTTATTATTTAATGCTCCCGATGTACTATCTTCAAAAACAGAATAAATGCATTATTTGACCGGCAATTTATGAATTTTATACAGACCGTGTTTCCGCATATTTAACATTTTTTTGAAACAATTTAAAACCAAAAGGTCTATTTAGCAAATTAATGTATGTATAGGGATCAAAGGATAATATTAACAGAATACTTTCTTTTAATTAAAATGGAAATGATGAGAAAATATTAAAATAAATAAATACATTTTATAGCGAGCGACAGAAATGTTGCACCATTTGAATTTTTTTAAAGCACTTTAAAGTCATTTTTGATTAAAAGTTACGTTAGTAAATCTACGGCTTATGCTATAGTATGACACAGGCCTGTGCCCTGTTCTATTAAGCATAGAGCATTTCAAAAACATTGTATAATATTACTTATAAGTTTGACACAAAACATTTTGTATTATTAGTGCCTTAAAACATGTGTGGAAGACATACATTTCCAAGTTCCAAGTGGTGGCACTACCACAATGTTTAAAAGGACTCGCATCGGTACAAACACCCACGGTACCTAGTACTTAGGCTTCACAAGCTTTGGTGGGCTCTTTTAAAGTTGAACCAAAGTCATATAAATTATATTTTTTTAGCATTCTTGTCTCTACAAATAAAATCTGAAAGATAAAGTCTTTACAAAAATAGTGACTACTAAATGAAGAGTACAGGGGAAAACGGGCTAAGTCAATTTTTAGCCAAATTAAGATACTGACGTTATTCAATAGAAAATATTGTTAAATTTTATTCTAAAAAAATTCCCGATAAGAACGCGATAAGTCGGGATATATTAAATAAAAAAATTATCCCGTACCGGTGAAGTACCGAGCAAAAACGGGATATGTCGTGTTTTTACCTGTATATTTGGCAGTGTTGTGCTCGCTATTTTCAACGCTTTTGTGTCATTTTGTGTCCAATACCAATTTCGGCCGAAAAATTTATCAATTTACAGAGTTTTTAAAAGTTCTGTGGAAAAGAGAATCAATATTAATTTACCTCACTGGTGCATAATTAACTGGGAATATGGGAAAATTATTTCCTATAAAAAAACTTTCAAGTAAACAACAAAATATTCTAGTTTATTTTATTACACTAATCAAACTATTAAGTTTTTATTTTAGGTGATCAGATTCATATGAAAATACCGAAGATTATTTTTTGATTTAGTTTTGTTTCACTATATTAGTTATAGGTACAGGGTGGTGCATCGTCAGACTGGCCATAGGAAATCCCATGTAAATTTTGATACATTGAAATATTGAAATATTGAATTTACAACAAAATTGTATTAGACTATTTAGAGAAAATTGATAAGATTAGCTCACATACTTAATTTCGTTTTTTTCTGATAGGGCAATTAAAAGTTATTTAAGAAAAACTATTTGTAAAATCGTTGCATACCTACTACATACCTTAATGAATTCACCAGTAATAAATAAAAAGGTCTTGCCAACTTTTTAATCCACGTTTTACTTTCTATTAGTTATTTCAACATGTTTTACAGTATTGAAGAGAAAATAATGGTTGTAATCATTTAATAAATACCACACTTAAAAACTGTCTAAAAATACGTTTTAACACAAGACATTAAAACTAAAAGCTAATGTTTTTTAATTAGATGCTCAAACAGACCTTCGTTTACTGCTAAGCAATATCCTAAACGGTTATAAAATTCAGTTCTTATATTATGAAGTTGAAATGCAGATAGTCGATCGCACGCCGCTGAAACTAAAACTTTTAATTCTTCTAAATTTTGATAACTCAAATTTGTATAAATAACATTGTAAATAACAACACTAGCTGGCCAATTTATGGTGTAATTTGGTCCTATAGTGAGTCCATTGAAAACATTTTGAACATATTCCCTTTCTTCTCGTAAATTGTGTGCAGAACAACCATCTATTTAAAACCAAAGGTCTTAATTATTGTCAGGTGAAACTTCTCCCAATGCCGGCCCACTTGATTTTGTAATAGTTCTAAAAAAGTTTCTGTTCTCAAATTGTGATTCAAGAAAAAAGGTCCAATAATCCGATGTCCAAATATACCCACCCAAACGTTTACCTTTTGAGAGTCCTAGTAGATACAAATCTGTATTCATTTTCTTTGCTCCAGTATCTGATGTTTTGAACCTTTGGTTCATTGCGTAAGAAGTCCCTATCGTTATTCGCCATTTCCGTAACTTCAAAACAAAAATATGCTCTTCGGATCTCATCGCTTTCCCTTCATTTCTGATGTCTTTGATATTTGTACGGATTATATTTATATTTCTTTAATTTGCGTAGTACTGTGCTGTGATCCTTTCCTACAACTTTGCCAAGAAGCCTGGTGCTAATTCCTTTATTTTCTTCTACATGAAGTAAAACATCTAAATCGGCATTATTTTCTTGAGCTCTTCCATCGAGTACATTATTATTTCGCTCTAAGCAGTTGCATTTATTAATAACAGTACCTTTTGTTTCAAACTTATGAACTATATTTTGAACTGTTGTCTTACTTGGAATGTGTCTGTCAGGAAAAAACGGAGAGAACATGTCGGATACTCTTCGATAACTATTTTCCATTTAATACTATTTAATTATTGTTATTTTCTCTTCAATACTGTAAAACATTTTGAAATAACTAATCCAAAGTAAAACGTCAATTAAAAAGTTGACAAGATATTTTATTTATTACTGGTGGATTCATTAAGGTATGTAGCAGGTATGCAACGATTTTACAAATAGTTTTTCTTAAATAACTTTTAATTGCCTTATCAGAAAAAAAAGAAATTTATAATGTGAGCTAATCTTATCAACGTCTTCAAAACAGTCTAATACAATTTTGTTTTAAAATTCAATAGGGGAGCCAATATTTCAGTGTATCAAAATTTACATGGGATTTCCTATAGCCAGTCTTGCGATGCACCACCCGGTATAGGCAAACCGCTGGATGTTGAGTAAAATAAACATACTTCACAAAACAAAATTGTTATAAATTCAGGGAAAAAAGCGGGCTTAATCACGAGCATTTATCAATAAATTGTTGATTTTTCTATCAATAATGTTTTAAAATTCTTGCAGTTTATGACCTACAGATCTCAGACAGCTGGGAAACATTGGTAAAAAGAAAATTTTATCAATTCAAATACTTTAGTTTTTGTAGCGTTTTGAAATTTACATTTGCTTTTCTTAAAATCATAAAATTTGATTTAGCCCGTTTTTCCATGTACCCTTAAATAGTAAATAGTCTCTGTTTTTTAACAAAAACAAAGGCTTCAGCTCTACAAATTGTATGTGTATCAATAATATCTGGAGGGTTTTACCTAGATAGGCAAGAATGTTAAAAATGTGTTCTTAAGGCCACATATCGCAAGAGTTTTCACAATATTGCATGTAACAAACATTTTTCAGCTTTTTCCTTTGAAAAAATGTTGCATAAATGTTATTAAATATTGTCATAATGTTGCCTTGTTATGTTTTGGGGTGACATTTTTAAGCAATGCATTTGAGAAAACATTACAGTTTTAAAATAAAACGCTTTAATTTCAATTCTAAAATGTTTCATTGTCTAGTGAGGTTGATGAACATTCATCCTATAGGTCAAATAAATTACAAAATCGATTAATACTTGATAAAAGTTGATCTTAATTACTACTACACCACTTAACCATGAGGACGATTTACAGGACAAAATGTTACCAGAGGGTAACTAAATTTATTACAAACTTTTAAAAAATAGTATAGCATGTAACACAAAACCTATAAATATCAAATTAAATAACACTTTATCGATACAAATACAAAGCACTGGTTAAAACTTTTTTAAAAAATATGAATATATTAAGTATCTCAGTCTTTTTTATTGTCTATATTATCAACTTATTTTGAAAACAGTTGTTAAATCTTTAAAAATAATTCAGTAGATTCGACAGTTCGCATTCTGAAATTCTGATAAAAGATAACTAGAGCGACTTCCTTTTATGTTTTCTTTACAATAATTTTAAACTTGAATAACATCGTGTCTGAAAATACTCGCATGTTCATGTGTCATGCACAAAATCGACATCAAATAAGCAGGATATCTTTATCCGGTTTATTTACTACTTGTAAGTCTGAGTATATTTCTTTTGGTAGTGCTTCATATAAATGATATTAGGTCTATTTGTTATTCAGAAATGTATATTTTTCATTCTTTTTATATCAATAATAATATTTTTTTAGTGCTAAATGCAAACATTTTTTTATTGAAATCGATGAAAAAACACTTGATACGAGTTTTTTTTAAATGAAAAAAACAATTTTTTTTTGGTTAAAAAATTAATACTTGCTTTAAATGAATAAATTAATATTTTGCTGTTTACACGGCATAATCCATATACGAATTTGTAATGGATAATAATTTTAATTTTTTGAAAATACAACTAACCATTTTTTGCAGCAAAGAAAAATTTCAAAAACAAAATTTAAGCCCAATTCGGAACGATATAGCTAATCAAATGTATTTTCACCCTCTTTCTCCATGCCAATTTTGGGCTAAAAACTAAGCCATTCAAAGAGTTACTAAAGCCGCGTTTAACAAAGTCTTCCACAAGTTTTCCACAAGTTGTGGCAATTTGTTGCTGTTTCTAACAAAATACAGCAACTTTTTCTGTTTTCCACTTGTGGAGAGACAAATCTTCCACTATATTTTGGTTTCCGGCAGTGTGTCGGTAAAGATCAAAGAAAGTTGAATGAAAAAAAGTGTATTGTTATTATTTGCGAAACCAGAAGCCGGCCGAGTTTAGGATCTTCAAAAATATTCTTTTCTCTTCCAAAACAAGACGATAGGAGAAAAGCCTGGTGTGCTGCTATAGGTATTGAGAAAATGCCCAAAGGACAATACCTATTATTGTTGTGAAAACCATTTTGATGTAAGTTTTTATGTTTTTTTTCCAATTGAAACATTTAGGGTAGGGCTGGCGTTTTTGTGAAATCTAAAAGGGATTTGATTTTGCATTTGTTAAAATCGATCGATTGTCGATATCGAAAAGTTCCTAAACCCGACTTGGCATCCATGTTGAATTTGAGGTTGGGAGTGGCGGGCTATTTAAATTAAAATGATAATTAAACCTTAAATAGAAAAGTAAGGGGTTTGTATTTTTCCGTGTTATTTAGCAGGTTTTGCTTAATTGTGTTTCTACTTTTAATTGTTACGTACAACATTATCAATATCAATTGAGTGAAAATACCCTATTGTTACAATATAAACAAGGTTTGATAAAAAAATATTGTTAACGTGTCTTTTACTTTGAATGTAATGGTTGTGAGATTGATGAAACGAAAAAAAAATCCTTGTTTTCGGCTGTACGTCAGATTTAACAAGGCCTTATAATAAATTGTTTGCTGGTGGCTGGTGTCTGTTTGGTTTTCGACTAATATTTGGTAATTTTGCAATTACATTTAATTAAATAATTAAAGATTAGCATATTAAAATTTGGGACGAGCTTTTGTCAGATTGGTTTTTTTAAAAAGTTATTTTACATTTTTTCTTTTAAATGTACAGGGAAGCCAATAATTAACCCCCTTAAAATTTACATGGAATTTCCTATGTTCCGCTCGGCGACGTACCACCAGTTATAATATTTAATTGTTGTATAATGTCAAGTTTATTTTATATCCTCAGAACGGTAACCCAGTTGTCACCGAAACGTTAATAAGTGTTTGTATATTTTAAAGGTTTTTTTTGAGTGTCTGTGTTAGGTAATCTGCAAGTTCAGAGGCCTTAATTGACTGCCCGAGTCCATTCTCTGGGACCTGGACCGAAGCGGTCTCTTCTGCCAAGTCTCGCGAGTAACCCAAAAACGTGCATAAGGTATTTTCTTAACGACAGGACTCGCAAACTGTGTAGTCTAATAGTCCAGGCAGTCAAGCATTTCACCTTCGATTTTTTTATATATGCACCGATTTATTTGAAATTTTGACAGATGATAGAGGGATGGTCGAAAAGCAAAATCAATATGGTGCCGATGTGCGCAACCAACCCTGGGGTGGATGTCACCCCTTTTTGGGGGTGGGCAATTTTTTACCCAAAATACCCTGAATGTTAGACGAGCAATTTGAAGGAAAATGTCATGTAAAGGGTTTTTTCGCCAGATAAAGGGGTTTTGAATTTTTCCCGCAATTGAAAGGGCGATTTTCTTTAAAAAAAACCTTATTTTTCAATTGTTTTTACATAGCTCTAATTATGCGTTTTATCGAAAAAAGTGTTTTGGGACAAATATGAAGCACAAAAAAACAAGAAATTGAGCTATTTATGAAAATTTTAAAAGTCTACCCAAGGCAAGTTAAAGCTGCTTGAATATCTTTCATTTTACGTGATTAAGTACTTAACCTCAAATAACGGAAAAGTTTTTCCAACAAAAGTCAAAAATATTTTTAAAGAGCATAAAAGCCCTTTTAAAAATGAGCACAATAAAGTTTTGACTGAAATTTTAGTGAGATGTGGTGTAAAATAGTTAAAACTAAAAAAACGCAATAAAACTAATGTCATTTCATTCAATATCAAAATTTAACTTATTCCTTTTACCAATTACTATATTTGTATGTTATTTATGACATCTAAAAGTTTTTCTAATTAGAGATGCACATTTTTGAAAAAAATGAGCTTAAATTATGTTTTTTTTTTGTGATTTTTCAAAAAAAAAATTTTTCTCATTTTAACTCCAAAACCATAAGAGATACGAAAAAAAACTAAGGAGTAGAGAAATGTAGTATTTTTATGACGATTATTTTCCTTTTGTTATTTTTGGCATAAATGACGGGTTATAACCGATTTAAACTTTCACTTTAGTGCAGCGCTTTTCCTCAGCCCTTTGACCTTACCTATAAATATGAAGGGTCCCCACGAACATATATGGCTGTAGCCCTGAAAAAGACCTTTAAAATGATTTTGTAGGATGTGATAGAACCAAAATTAACAGAGTAACACAAAAAAAAAGATTTTGAATTTTTAAACTCAATTTTTTAAAATAAAAAAACTTTTAAAATTTGGCGCACTTAATTTTCTTTTTAACACTAGGGTTTTGTTTGGTACATTTAAGACCTACTATGTATGTATTAAAACTGTATAGAATAAACTTTAGAACCAACAAAATTTAAAATCAAAACATCAGTCATTAAAAAATATTTTTATTTTCGTTTTTTTCAAGGGGGGGTTCTTAAGGGTTGCTAGGGGGTAATTAAAAAAATTTTTCTAAGTAGAGATAATAAACTATTATACTAAAATTAAAAAAACAAAAATTGGCAGTCATTAGATATTTTCTTATTTCATTTTTTAGGGGTAGTTTTTGGGGGGTTTAAAAGTGATAACTAATAATTTTTTTAAAATGCTAGAATTTTCCAGTAAAACTACAATTGTAATGTTACAAATCGAAAAGATTTTTTTCTATATTATTTTCAGCAAAAGGGTAGTTTTTAAAGATTCTTAAGGGTTGATATTTCAAAATACACCAATTTTATATTGTACAATACGTTAGGATATTTATCCTATATAAATAAAAGACATTTGAATCGAAAAAAAAGCCGAAAAACCTTTAAAATCTGTCTTTTCGATAAGGGGTGGTTTTCACCCCTTAAAAACAATTTGCACACCTTGCGACCATATAGATTTTAATATGGAGGGTAAAATAAGCTTAATTTCAAATTTTCAAGATAATCGGTGCATATATAAAAAATTCGGAGGTATGACACTATTTTGAGCTTGACTGTCTGGGCTATACAAAGTAGGTCTCGCTATTAGACCTTTGTTGCAAATTAAAATTTAGGCAGAATACACTTATTAAAATTAGCGGGCAGCAATGAACAGTATCGAAAACCTTCTCCATGCTACACGATTTGAATTAAAATATATAAAGAATTTACCAACTGTAAAAAATTCCATTAATCATTTACTTGTTAAATGTTTGCAACAGATGGTTCTGATGAGCAGAAAAACCTCATTCCAATATATTTCCGCTTTTTTATGTATTCGACCCTCGAAACATAAAAAGGGCCATCCAAAAAGCGGTCTTGTATACGCCAATATTAATAACGGGTCAATAGGTTTGTTGGCTATTTTCAGAAAATATTTCTATGCTGTGTACGTGCCTAGCTACAGGTTAGGAAACCTTTAATATAAATTCTATAAATAGAGAAATGGACCACTGGGTCTGGTGTTTAACGACGAGGATTTACTACTTAACAATTCAATGCATAACCATTATCTGAACACTTTTTCACAAAATACAAAAAGGAGTTGAGACATAAATAAATTCCACTTGGGTGAAAACCGGCTATTTTAGAATTAGTCCAGAAAACAAAGCTAAACAAAGTGCAAAACCTGGCAATTTTTTCAAAATGCATACATTTGCATAAAAATTTGGGATTTAGCTTAACTTACCCTCCTCTTCAAAATCTACATTATGCCGATGGGCGGTTTTTATTTTTTAGGGGTAAATACTACCCTTTATTGCTAAAACTTATAAATTTATAGATTTAAGCATAGTTTGAGTAAAATTTGACTCAAATAACTTTAGAATGTAGCATTTTGTTTGTTTAAAATGTTATTTAAAATATTTTAACTCCTTTTATGATTAAAAAAAGTTATTGGCCCTAAAAAATTAATATATTATCACAGTGTTTTGCATGAAAATTTGGGATTAAGATTATCTTACCCTTCTTCTTCAAAATCTCCATTATGCTGAAGGTAGCTTTTTATTTTTTAGGGGTGAAAACTACCCCTTATTGCAAAAACCTTTAAAACTTTCATATTAAAGCTTAAGTCACAAAAAATTATGCTCATATAAATTTAAAAATAGATATTTAATTCTTTGAAACATTATTTAATATATTTCAACCCTTGAAAATCAACCCTTATTATGATTTAATAAAAAAAAATTGTTGACCCTAGAAAAAGTAACATATTGTCACAGAGTTTTAATTGAAAAATTGTAAATGCTTAAAAGTATTACTAATTTAATTTTGTAATTTTTTAATCCTCAAAATCCACTCCTTACAATATTACCATGCAAAAAATAGTACAAGACCGCGGATTTTTAAAGAAATGCATCGAATCGCTTTTGGCATGCTCTAAAAAATTGTTTTTTTAAGCATAACTCCTTCAGGTTTTGTGATAAAAAGTTTTTTTATAATAATTGTTGTTTTTTTTAAGAGCCATGAGGTCCTATATATTAAACCTGTTTAAAACCCTTACTTCTTTAAAGGGTTGAGTTTAAAGGGCTCAAACAAGGTAGTGCACGTCTATACACACGCGTTTTAAACGTTTATACCTCACTTCATTTTCGTCATACAGTAAATTAAAAAAAGCTAAATATTTGTAATTCAAAAAGCTACAATTTGATGCCTTAGTAATTTTACATATCTCCCTTAGTTTTCGAGATATTTTCAAAAAAAGGTTATTTTTTATTAAAATTCTAAAATTTGATTTTCACTTGCAGCTTCATGTTCTTAAAAGTAAGCAATTTAAATCGTTTAAAATTTTTAAGTGAATTTATAATACAAAAATAAAGAGAATTGAAAAAGGGCTACGACTCATTTAAATTAGAATGGTAATTAGGGTGTTGTTTTCGAAAATTTTTTCACTAGAAATATTTTGGTCTAGCTTTATTTTAATCATAACTCCCTCAACTTTTATGATACATATCTTTTTTTTTTTTAAAAGTCTTTGCAAATGCTTTAAATAAGTAATTATTAGTTTTCCTGGAATTTTCGTTATTTGCCTTTGAAACTCTGAAATTTTGTGTTTGATGAATAACAGCCAACCTTTAACAAACCACAACTAAAAAAACATTTTATTTGTTTTTTTTAAAAGCTACAATTTGTTATTTACAGTTTTTTGATAAACTGTATACTTCTCGAGTTATTTGCAGGGGAGGATTTACGCAAAAGCTGAATAGGCTGAAGCCCAGGGCGGCAAAAGTTATGGGCGGCATATTTGCGATTAATTTAAAAGAAATTGTAATCGTAAATTTTAATGATACAATTAATGATTTTGCAAAAAAAAAGGTTCGAAAAAAAATTGTTAGTATAAAGTTTTGCCTATAATTAAATAATACCTAGTTCAAAAAAGGACCTATTTGTTTTGCCATTTTAATTTATATTTTGTTTTTATATTATGAAATTTGTTTGTTTTAAAGAATTGTTATTTAATTTTCTTTATGATTTATTTTGTTAAATTTGTTTATTTAATTTTTATAACAATTACTAGTAATGTTAACATTATTTTAATGCTAAATTTTTCGTTCTGGTATCCAAAACCATTGACATATTAGGACAGCAAATATATTAGCCTATGGGCGGCAAAAAGTTAAATCCGGCCCTGGTTATTTGCAAGAAACCGATTAAAAACATCGATTGTACAAAAAAAATGCATATGACATTTTTTGCTTAGAAATCATTTTTATTCGATTCCTGTTAGTCAAAATATTAAAAAAATTACCCCCGAGGTTGTTTGGCAACCACCCTCAAGGTAAAGGCGCCCTTCGGCATGATATAGATTTTAATCCTTGGACTATTCCCTACTTACTTTTTGAAAGAAAGTGAAAGACGTACCAGTGAATAATATATTAGATATATTTTTTAATCTTCTAAATAGAACTTAAAGTTTTGAGTGCGAAGCTGGCAAAATTTCACAGAAAATACAAATGATAAATGGATATACTTCTGAATTAAAATTACACACACAGATATACAATGTAGTCAATTAAGTGTGCAACAAATTAAAAAAAAATAGTAATTTAACCTTATAATTATTTATTAAAAGTTTTTAATAGAAAATTAACCCCATTAAAAAAAAAACTAAATGGTAAAAAGAAAAGTTACTCAAAATAAATAGTTAGCCTTTATATCAAGTCATGGCATCCTATTCGAATTAATATTTTTTTTGCAAAATTTTGATTTACCCATGTATTAATACATATTTTCACTATTCTGATGTAATACGTTTTAAAAAGGCTATAATCAGATCAGTTTAATAACTTGTTTTTGTTATTTATAGTTTATATTGATTTCTGGGAGTATCAAATTAAAAAAAAAAAATTATTTGGCTTTTCTCCAGAATAAAGACGTTTATATATTATTTTAAAAAATTATACTTTTTTTAGAGATTATTATGGAGAGCTAGTCTGCCTCGAATAATAGTAACAAAAAACATGAAAAGACATAAAAAGGTTTAATTCTTTATAAATTGAATTGTTTTAAGTACTATAATAAAATAATAATTTTTATGAAATTATATAAAAATAGAAAATATACTTACTTGAAAACATTGGCAACGCGTTATAAGATATATATGTTATTTCATTATATTATTATATCTTATAACGCGTTTATATGTTTTCAAGTAATATATTTTCTATTTATATAATTTCATAAAAATAATTATTTTATTATAGTACTTAAAAGAATTCAATTTTATAAAGAATTAAACCTTTTTTTTTCATGTTTTTTGTTACTATTATTGCGAGAGCAGACTATCTCCATAATAATCTCTAAAAAAAGTATAATTTTTTAAAATAATATATAAACATCTTTATTCTGGAGAAAAGCCAAATAATTTTTCTTTTAATTTTTTTTTGTTAGTTAACGCGTATTAAATTTGTAAAATTTAACTGGTTTTACATTTTTTAGCTAACCGCCAATTTCAGGTTTGTTGCAACGATAAAGTCTAAAATTTTACAAGTAATGTTTCTAACAAGGCAATACTTTTATGAATTAAATTTTTCATGTAAAAAAAATTAATTTATTGTACAAAATTTTTATGAAAATGTAGATTTGATAAACTCTTTTTAAATTTGTAATAGGATTAATAAAACCTATAACCATGGATAAACAGGCATTACAGTTACATCATTATTTTAATGACTATTTCACTAGAGTGTATTACACTGGCAATAAAATCGGTATCCAGCTGAAAATATTGTTACTTGGACAAAACCAACAACATGGTATTTCAGCGACAATTTTTTGACATTGTCAAACTGATATTTTTCATTCATAATTTTTGAATTATCGGCAAAAAATGAGTTCAAACAATGAAAACAGATTTGGAAGCAATTCATTTACTGAGATCGAAAAAGCAATTCATAACACGATCCCTTATAACACGGCGAAATCGAAAAAATCTGCTTGGGAACAATTTTCCCAATTTCTTGAGGAAAGAAATTACAATTTGGAAAATTGTTACCAAAAATTGGAAAATTGTTACCAAAAATACTTCGCCAGAAGATTTGGCGAAAATTTTAGAAGATTATGGGTATAATATAAAGAAAAGAAATGGAGAGGACTACAAAGAGTCTAGTATAAAATCCTTGTGGAATACAGTGGCACAGATGGTGCAAGAAAAATATTTCAAAGAATTTGGCAAAAAAGTGGATCCATTTCAGGACATAATATTTAAATCAGCTCGATTGGCACGAGATGCAAAGCGTCGGCAACTTCAGGCAAGGCCTGAAAAAAGGAAAGTGAGTTCAAAAGCATTTACCACTACAGATCTTTTAGAAATGGTCAAATGTTACGACGAGGACAATCCAGACGGATTACAAAAAATATTTGTTCACATTTGTTCCTTTGAACTTGCTTGGCGTGGCAACGAAGCCGTTAATTGTAAAATTCAGTATTTTCAAAAAGAACTGGACCTTAAGGGTAGGCAACTAAATAATTGTTATATTTATTTTGTTTGCTTAAAGATTAAGTTTTTTAGGCAACCTCTCTGGAAGGGTTGAATATAATCCCATATTTTCGAAAACTTCCCAAGGAGGCTCTAAAAGTTTGACAAATAGTAAATGCCTAGTAAGAAACAGAACCAATGAAAACCTGTGCCCAGTCAGATTATATTTGAAATTAATGGAAAAAAGAGCAACTAATCCTCACTTGACCACAGAGCGATTGTTTTTAACTATACATCCCAACTGGAAAAAAGGAGTATGGTACAAAAACATGCCTTTAGGCTTTAATACCTTATCAAAGTGGACAAAACAATCTGCTGAAAAAATTGGCTTAGATACAAAAAAATTTAAAATTACCAATCATTCCCATCGATCTTCTGCAATCTCTCCTTTCACAAAAAATGGAGTTGGTGATCAAGAAGCTATTAGGCTCACAGGACATTCTAGTACCAACTCTTTAAAACCATATCTTCAGCTGAATCCAGAGCACCACCTAAATGTAATTAATTTGCGACAAAATAAGGAAAATGAAGCTTCGGCCTCTACGAGTACTCAGGTCCAGGTACAAACTCAATCTGCTGTGGTTGAAAAAAACAGCGCTCAAACTAATAATTATTATAATTGAACATTTTATATAAATAATTAGGTAGTTTTTAGTTTACTTGTTTTGATGGCAATTTTTTTTAAATAAAATAATTCTGTGTTCTGTTTATTTTCAAAATCTCCTTACGTAAAATAGTCATGACGAATACCACTCGAAAAAAAAATTATGTAGGCAAAATTGTTCTCAAGGTTTTATTCAAGTTTGTTGCTTTTCGGTCATTTTGTTTGCCAAGCAACAAACTTTCATTCATACCTTTCGAATATTTTGCCGACAAATTTTTTCTCTTGTGATATTATATATGACAAATCCCAAGATAGTTTTTTAAATAGGGATTTATTTCCTGGATACTTTTTATGTCCTTAATTTTTTTATGAGAAACAACGGAGTAAAAGGCAGTATTTTGGTACAAATATTACTTATCAAAAATTTGGTGTAAAGTAAAATCACTGCTTTTACAAGAATCGGAAATGATATAGTTACCAATTGTTACCTTTATCCTATTTTATTGTGAGTACTACGATTTTTATACAGTGATAAAAATAGGGGAATACAATTTGTAAAGTAGGGATAAAAAGATGTGGTTTGCATAAATAAAAACGCCACTAAAAGATTTTCCAGACAAATTCCATTGTTGATCATCTCGTCATCGTAAAGTTGTTTTCGTTCGTCTTATCTCAATTTGCTGACTAGAATTATTTATCCGGGGCAGAGACAGGCAGATTTTCAGACGTATAAAAACATTTCAAAAGAAATTCTGGTGTACAATAAAAATATTTTCTTATTTTGTTGAAAATAAATTTGATTTAGTTTCTTTAAGAGATAAATCAAAAAATTTTTGCGAAATTATCATAAATTAGTATGGCAACAACAAAAATAGATTCATAAGTATTGTAAATATTATGGAAGCTCTACATTTTTTAATCGTAAGGGTTGTTATACAAAATGCTGAATTATTAGCCTATATGTACAATATAAAGAATTTTCTTTTTTTTTGCATGAAAAAATTTAAAGGAAAAAAAGAAAGATATTCATTGCAGCCCAACTAAATTTAAACAGAACAAACAAATACACTAATCACCAATAACGAACCTACACTGCAGACTTAATAGGTCTCTAGTTCTTTGGGGGACATAAAAATGTGTCTATTAGGCATATTCTTCTAGGTATACTAACCCCTGAGTTTAGGTGTGTTTAGTTGACTCTTGTCATTAAAATTATATGAACTTTGTTAAGTCACCACCCAAAATATTGCACCCATTTTTTAAAAGTGACACAAATCAAAAAATGGGATTTTACAGAAGAGCTAAAGAAAAATATACGTTGTAGTTAAATAGTTTATATTGTTATTATTAAATAACACCACTTTTTTTATTAACATTTTCACTTCTATAAATGGAATAACGATACATTTTGACCTCTACAGGGTGTCCCAGAAGTAATGGGATACAGAGCAACAGCAGATTCCTTAGATCGAAATAAAACAATTAACGTAAACTTGCTTTATCTCAAAGTTGCTAATAACTAAAATACAGGGTGTCAAACTTTTATTTTTGATTTCGTCTTGTGGTAATAATTTCTCAACTAAAAGACATAGCGGTACAAAATTAGGAATTTGGAAGTTTTTTAAGGCGAGAAATTTTAATTTGTAAATAGTTTTAATGTTGCTGGTAGAGGGCACCAGCTACGGTTTACCCCATTTCTTTTGGATGGCATAACTTTTTTTGAGCTTAGGATATTGACCTGTTTATTTTAAAAAAAGTTACTATGATTTCCTCCGCGTCAAAAATGTCTACCTCATTTAGATCTCTAGGAGCACCTGTTTTCGAGATAAATGCATTTTAAAGAACAGCGCAATTTTGCAATAAAAAATGGTTTTCTGCCAATTGTTTTCAAAACTTGCAGAGTAACAGTTTTTAACACGCTGATTAAAAGTCTTTACGGGCACAAAACCCAAAAACCCCTCTACCCCCCCCCAAAAACACCCTTAAAGTCTTCAAATCCCTAGTGACATTCTGATTTTGGGGGGTTAGAGGGGTTTTGGAGTTTTGTGCCCGTAAAGACTTTTGAACAGCGTGTTGAAAACTATTACTTTGCAAAGTTTGAAAACCACTCGCAGAAAACCATTTTTTATTGGAAAATTGAGAGGTTCTTTAAAATGCATTTATCTCGAAAACAAGTACACCTAGAGACATAAATGAAGTATACATTTTTGACGCGAAGGGACTCATAGTAACTTATTTTTTAATAAACAGGTCAATATCCTAAGCTTAAGAAAAGTTATGTCATCCAAAAGAAGTGGGGTAGGCCGTAGCTGACGCCCTCTACCAGCAACATTAAAAGTATGGACAAATTTGAATTTCTCGCCTCAAAAAAACTCCAATTCCCCAATTTTTTACCGCTATGTCTTTTAGTTAAGAAATTATTACGAGAAAACGAAATCAAAATTAAAAGTTTGACACCCGGTAACTTAGTTATTATTAACTTTGGGATAAGGCAAGTTTACGTTAATTGCATTATTTCGATCTAAGGAATCTGCTGATGCTCTGTGTCCCATTACTTCTGGGTCATGTATAAGCGGGGTCCTCTGTAAATAAGACAACTATTTTAAACCTGCCTAATTGGAAAACTGGATAAATAGTCGAGGCAATGAAGCACTAAAAAGGCCAAAACTTTGGAATTTATTGCACTAAGACGGATCAGAATGCCCAAATCGAGTATTCGGGGGTTTTCGAGGTCGCTCATCATGATTATGGTGGTAAAATTTACCCACAGCCGACCTGGAGCTCAGGAACGCCGATAAACGTCATCCCCGGGGGACTCTCCCAAAATTCACACGGAGAAGGAGAGAAACTTGACGCCCGCGGTTTTTATGGGTCGCTGAATTTAAATATGGCATCGGCGAACACTCCCCGAATACCTGGTACCGCGGAACCTGGACGTGGACGTCATCCCCAAGAATTTTCCTTCGTTCAGGCCCGGGTTCCGGTGCACATTTTAATTCAGCGACCCAAAAAACCCCCGGGCACCAAGTTTCTCTTCTTCCCCGCGTGAATTTTGGAAGAGTCCCACGGAGATGACTTTCAGGGCCAAGTTACGGTGCACCATATGTTCAGGGGGTCGTTTCCGCCGTGAAATTCGGATACAGTGCCCCAAAAAAACCCCTATAACGATTTTCGGTTCGTCTTTTTCGATTGTGTGAGGAAAACCCTCGGAGATGAGGTCCGCGTCCAGGTTTCGGTGCACCAGGTGTATGGGGAGTATTCGCCGATGCCATATTAAAATTTAGCGATCCAAAAACCCCGGGCGTCGAGTTTCACCAGTTCCACGGAGATAACCCTCATCGGCGTTCCTAAGCTCCATGTCGGCTGTGGGTCAATTTAAACATCATAATCGGGATCAGCGACCTCGAAAACCCCCGAGAACCCGACTTGGGCCAGTTCTGACTCATATATACAAAGTTATTAAATCTTCCAAAAGCCGTCTCAAAAATATGCATTTTTTGAATGCATTTTTGGCTGCAGCAATGCAATTTCCGGTTTGTATAAGTCATAAAGTAGGTACATTTTTTACAACAAATTTTTGGAAGCGAATGCAAAAAACCGCATTCCGATCGTTTAGTGCAAAAAATTCCGAGGTTGAGTGCTTCATTGCCTCGACTAAAATGAAAACCTCTTTTAATGGTACAAAATCCTTGGTCCCTTGATATCCCAATAAACCAGGTTTCACTGTATATTTATATACACCCTAAATACTAAGAGCTTTACGTTTTCCAGCTAAACTATATTTTATTTTAACCTAATGTCGATGCCACTTTCATAAAATGGTAATGTAAACTGTTTAAAATAACAATTTAAATGTTGTCAATTTAAATAAATTACTCAGGTCAATTATTGCCTGCGCCATTTATTTTTAGAACTTATGCAATGTCCGTTTTCATTATATAGCAAACAAATTTTCAGTCCATTGGATAAATGTTATTTTAGAAATCACCGAATATTCACATAAAAGCCTAGACAGAATGCATTATGTTGGATTATTATTGTTAATGACATTAAATTATAAAAAATATAACTAGTTAATTTGTTCATTTATATATATTTATGTATACAGGGTGTCCCGAAATAAGTGGACAATATCTCTAGGTCTTACTGTACCGGGTGTCCAAATAAGAAGGGAGACCGGCTGTATCTCAGAAAATGTTTATCGCACAGCGTTGGGGAAAAATATTTGTGTAAAAGTGGCCAAGAGAAACAGCTGGACATTATTTTCAAGTTTCTGAAATGGCCGCTAGGGGGCGTAACTACAATCTTGAATCTAAATAATACCAATTTTTTTCTAGGTAACCACAACATACCGGTGTCATATAACTAACAGAAAGTAGCACCCCTTCATGAATTGACGGGAAAGTACGGTCATTTTTCTTGCGGAATTTCAGCCAACGTTTTGCTAAGATATAATTTGTCTGCTTTATTTAAATTGTAATCGTTTCTTTCGTGTTTTGTGCTTAAAAATATTAAAAGCGCCGCCAAGTGCACAAGTAACTATGTTTCATGGTAAGCTAGCAAAAATTTGCTTTAAGTGATGTTTCTGTGAATTTTGCTACATTAACGTAACAAAAAAATACCTGATTTTTAAGGTCGAGGATAATTTGAACTTTTTTGTTTGCTATTTTTTGTTGTATCTCTGAAAATAAAGTGGTGGGGGGTATTTAAAGGTTTCCATAAAAAACGGCTAAGCCGATTTTAACAAACTTGGGCTAGTTTAAAAAAGCTATTCTTGGACTATAAATGTTAAATTGTTTGAAGTTTCTTTAGTTTTGCATGTCGCCGCTGGAGGGCTTCTTTCGAAATTCCAACAGAAACGGTTAATTTTCTCAAGAAAATTAAATGATTTTTTTTTATATAAAAAAGTAGCTTAATGATGTTTAAACAAGCTTGCGACAACCATATTTCGATATCTTATTCCTTACCTAAAATTTAGGCCAAAGAAAATTTTATACGTCAATATCTTAAAATCCATAATAGCTACAAGAAATTTTATATGACATAAATTATGTATTTTTATAAAGTTTTTAATTTAGGTTTTATAATTTTTTCGCCTAAATGAAATACTTTACAAATTATAATCAATAAATCGAATTTTCAGGATTTTTAGATGGTATACCCCTGGAATTCGATTTTTTTATCTTAACTCGTAAAGTATTGCATTTAGACAAAAGTATTATATAACCTAAATTAAAGGTTTTGTAAAAATACATAATTAATGTTTTATAAAATTTCTTGTAGGTTTTATAGTTTTTGAAATATTGACGTATAACCTTTTCTTTGGCCTAAATTCTTAGGTAAGAAACAAGATATCGAGATACGGTTTTCGTGAGCTTGTTTGGGCATTATTTAGCTACTTTTTCATGAAAAAAGTTATACCAATGCATTTAATTTTTTAGAGAAAATTATCTATTGCTCTCGGAATATTGAAAAAAGTCTAGAGGCAACATGTAAAACTAATAAAACTTCAAATATTAGCCCAAGAAAAGCTCTTGTCAACTAGCCTAAGCTTGTCAAAAATCGGCTTAGCCGTTTTGATATAGAGTGTTTTTTACAAAAATCTGTAAATACCCCCACCACTTTATTTTTAGAGATACAGCAAAAATTGTTAAACAAAAGATGTTTAAATTATCCACGACTTTAAATATCAGGTATTGTTTTGTTAGGTTAATATAGCAAAATTCACAGAAACATCACTCTTTTAGATTCAAGATTGCCCCCTAGCGGCCATTTCAGAAACTTAAAAATAACCAACTATTTTTCTAGACCACTATTACCAAAAATATTTTCCCCAACGGTGCGATAAACATTTTCTGAAATAGAGCCGGCGTCCTTTCTTATTGTGTGCCTGTGCGAGTGTGCCTCCCGAAGGTTGGCCCCAAAAATAACATTTAGGGAAATATTTCTAAAATCGCTTAAGTAAGGTTTACTAAATTTGGTCACGTTGTTTATTTTTTAATGTTGCACGCAGCTTATTTCCCAAATAACATACATTTTTCCAGGGGTGTTACATACAGGGTATGGTCCTAGTACATTATGACCCTAATTCATTTGTTTGTAGAATTTTACCACTTTTAGCACCAAATTTAGAAACCCTTATCATTTCTCGTTAAATCACTCTAACTAGTAAGTATTCTTACTAAGACGAGACCGGACAACGATGTTTCAAATAATGACTGTATCTACAAGATTTTCTGTGAATGTAGTGAGATATACATTGGGGAAACGAAAAGACCACTCGAAATTAGGGTTAAATAGCACAAAAAACATATTGAACGAGGTGAAACGTCGGAGTCAGGGATTGCCGAACACGCATGGTCAAAACAACACCGCATACAATGGTCGGAAGCAAAAATTATTCATAAAGAAACCCAGTGGAAGAAAAGAAAACATAAAGAAGCTGTAATAATTGCAAACAACCAAAATGTATTTAGCAAGCCTAGCATCGACTTTCCGAATATCTGGCAGCCGTTGCAGAATCTTAAAAAATCGGTCAAGCTTTGATGAATAACGGATAGTATATAAGTCGTAGCTTTTAAGAAATTTTTTTTTAATCACTAACCGAAACGTTGTGTATCAAGTAAAAATAAAGACAAAAAAGTCCAAAATTTTAGTGTTATTGTAATATTTTTTCAGTGCTGAAGCTTTTCTCATTTTTAGAGTTGTCGGTTTTTATTGATTTTATCTTATTATTTGTAAAAATATTTAAATATAATTTTACGGAATAATATGGTTTTACATGGGCAGCCCACCACAAACCTAAATTCTGGCTACGCCAGTGTGTAAGACAGTCTTAAATTTTATATTTTTTTTTTTTAATTTTTATGGCCTGGAAGGTTTGTATATGTCGCACTCACATGGCGTAATTATCCATTTCATGAACTAAATTTTCAGTACCTGAAGTGGAACTAGATAGTGTAATAATGTTTTATTTCATCTGGATTATCCATACATATCCATTTCATGAACTGGACAATTTTTTTGTCCAGTTCATGAAATGGATATACCATTTTTCCACTTGGTGAAACGAGACGGTATTACAGCATCTGGACACAAAAATCATCCAGTTTCTGTACTGTATATTTGGCATTTAGCTATTAACTGTATACAATGCAATGACCCAACATTTTTGGTTAAATGTAGTTAGTTGTGGTTAGTTTTTCCGTGTAATGTTGATCAAGAAGCGTATAAAAATTATTTTTGATATTAAACATTTTTGCTTTTAAGTTCAATATAATGTCCATGCCATACAAAACACCGATGACTGATTGTTTCACTAAGTGGACAAATGCCAAATATTCAGTACAGGAACTGGATAATTTTTGTGTCCATATGGTGTAATATAGCCTCGCATCTCTAAGAGGAAAAATTACATATCCATTTCATGAACTGGAAATTCAGTTCACAAAATGGACAACTAGGCCAAGTGGGTGCGACATACACATAAATGCCAAGAATTAGGTATAAATGTGCTGGAATTTTCGATAATTCCAAAAATTAAAAAAGTAATGTTACGCAGATAGTGAGGTATTAGACTGTGTGAGTAATTTGGTACAACGAAATTTTTTAAACCCCAAAATTTAAAGAAGCTGTATTAATTGCAAACAATCAAAATATATTTAGCAAGCCTAGCATTGACATTCCAAATATCTGGTAGCCGTGGCTAAATCTTAAAAAATCGATCAGGCTTTGATGAAAAAAATAAAATAAATAAAGCGAAGAAAAAACTAGAGCATAACTTTTTGGAATCTTTTTTAATTTCTGGTATGGTATTTTCGACTAAAAAACTATTTTTATTATTAAAATTATTATAAAATTGGTTACAAAGTAGACTAAACTTGGTCTAATTATTAGTTAGTTTTACCAAATAGTTATGGTCCTGAGTTTTTCAAGAACAATTATATTAAAAGTTTGTGTGTATAAACTTAATTCTATACCCTTTAAAAATATATATTTTTAAGGTATGGTGTAAAGCTGTCATAGTTCAATCGGGAGTAATATGTTTAAGGGTTTTTTTACAGTTCTTATGTCAATATTATTTTAGATAAATTTTAATTCGGACAAATATTTTTTAAATGTTTTCTTTACATGTTTTCTTTACATATAAGGGTAATTTTATATGTACAGTATATAAAAAAATGTTGTTATTTTTAAAGAAAGATAATACTTTATTTTTACTCTTTAATATATACTAATGATTAGTTAGTATATCCGGTTTAACCAAAAAAATAAATTTTGGTATTTTTACTAAAATAACCAAAAATTAATCTTTATTTATAATATTAAAAACCGATTCTACCAATTTATGTTTTTTGACCAAAATGCTAAATATTAAAAAATAAAATTTCAATAGTTTAGATGGGTAAATAAGTCACTTAAACAAATGAATAATTAGAAATAAATAATTTTAAAGAAGAAAAAAGCTACCAAACATACAGTTTTTATGTCTTCATAAAACAATTGTTCAAAACAGTGTCCACTATTTGTAAAATGTAACCTAATTTTTTTGAAAAATTGTTTTATGCACTTGTCTTACAACAAACGAAAAAGGCGATTTCAAAGTGCACACTATCCTTAAATAATGGAACATGGCATCGTTGCTTTAAAGAGACATTAATGGAATTAAGCGTGGTGTCTGCTTTGTTCCCGCTTGGATAAACATTGTGTCCAAAAAAGATAAGTCCATGTCAATTTTAATCAATTTAAATTTTAAATGACTTTTACTGACCTTTAATAAAACGTCTTAATTTTTATTTTTCTTAATGTACAGTGGCAAATTAAAATTATTAAACGTCTAACACTTAGTAAGATTAAATAATATAAAAAACTTAAAAAAATAATAAATTTTAGTTTTTAGTTTTTTATTAACGATTTGAATTAAAATAACATATTTTGTACAGTATTAAGATGCATTATTAATTACAATAAAGTTTAATTAAATAATTTTTTAAACATCATCGATATCCTAAAATATCTTCTGTCGGGTATTATCCTCTACAACTCTACAGTGTATGGCCTCCTTAAAGGATTAGCCTATAATATAAATAGTCCAGGAAACGAAGCTGAAAAACAGTTTCTGTTTGACCTCCGACTAGTGAGGTGCGGTCGATAAAAAAATACATAGTTTTTTCCGGGAAGGTGGTTGAAGGAACCGTATCTACTGTATTTCCCGTCGGGGATCAAGGAAAAACTCACCCTGCCATTCGGAGTGTGGTGAAAGTGTAGTTTCGAAGTCTGGAGTGATTCCTATAACTTTTTTTGAAATCACACGTGGTGACGTTGACCATATGGCGGTATAGAGCACAGGCTCGTGAGGACAAAAAAAGGATCTGAAAGAAACCGGTTATATCTGGATTTTGTTGCTGCATTTCTCGACAACTGAATGTGCATTTTAAGGAGCTTTCTTATTTTGAAATAGTCGGGAGCTTCGATACGGTTTCGAGCCGGACTACATCGAAGTTCCTAAGAAATATGTCTAGCCCCTCTCTTAACCCGATTTAACGGGAGTGTAACCAATGTGGAAGGGTTGCTCCACCTCTTGCTAAGCTTTGGAGGGGTGAGGGCGAGCTGGTGAATGCCTAAGCAGCAAAACCATCCGGGGGTATAACAGCCCCCAATTTGCAAGTCAAGTCAAGCTGAAAAAAGTGCAAAACCTGGCAATTTTTTCAAAATGCATAGATGCGGATAAAAATTTGGGATGACTTACCCTCCTCGTCAAAATCTCTATCATGCCGATAGGCGCTCCTTATTTTTATGGGTAAAAACTACCCCTTATTGCAAAAACCTTTAAAACTTTCATATTAAAGCTTAAGTCACATAAAATTATGATCAAATAAGTTAAAAATAGTTATTTAATTCTTTGAAACATGATTTAATATAAATATTTTAACCCTTGAAAATCAACCCTTATTATGATTTAATAAAAAAAAATTGTTAACCCTAGAAAAATTAACATTTTGTCACAGAGTTGTAATTAAAAACTGTGACTGCTCACAAGTATTTAATTTTGTTATTTTTTAATCCTTAAAATCCACCCCTAAGAAAATTACAATGCAAAAAATAGTACAAAACCGCGGATTTTTTAAAAATTGCACCAAATCGAATAAAAAGTTGGAATTAGGATTGACTCACTTTTAAAGTGTGCATTACGCCGATGAGCGCTTTTTTATTTTTTAGGGGGTGAAAAACTACCCCTTATTACTAAAACCTTTAAAACTTACTTCATTTTCATATTAAAGCTTAAATCAAGAAAAACTTGGCTCAGATAAGTTAAATAATAAATGTTTAATCTTTGAAATATTAGTTAAAGTATTTCACCCCTTAAAAGCAAACCCAAGTAGGTATGCTCCAAAAATTGTTTTTAAGCATAACTCCTTCAGTTTTTGTGATAAAAAGTTAGTTTAAAAACCATTTTGATGGCTTTTTCAAGAGCTATAAGGTTCTATATATTAAAACTGTTCAAAACCCTTACTTTTTTAAAGGGGTTAGTTTAAAGGGCTAAAACAAGGTAGTGCTCGTCTATACACATGCGTTTTAAACGTTTATATCTCACTTAATTTCCGTCATGCAGTGAATTAAAAAAAATGCTTGCATTTCAAAAAGCTACAATTTGATACCTTAGTAAGTTTTACGTATCTTTACGAGTTATTTTTTAAAAAAGGAAGTTTTTTATTAAAATTTTGAAATTTGATTTTCACTTGCAGCTCCATTTTTTTCTTAAATTAAGCAATGTAAATCGGTTATTATTTTAGAATGCATTTCTGATACATAAAGAAAGAAAATTAAAAAAGGGCCTCGACTCCTTTTAATAAGGGTGGTAATTAGAGGGTTGTTTTCGAAGATTTTTGCACTCAAAAATTTTGGTCCAACCTTATTTTAATTATAACTCACTCAATTTTTATGATACATACCTTTTTTTAAACAAAAAAAAGGTCTTTGCAAAAAAGTTATTATTATTTTTCCTTAAAAAAATACGTAGATTTTGCGTTATTTGCCTTTGAAATTCTGAAATTTTGTATTTGATGAATAACAGCTTACATTTAACAAACCACAACTTGGTTTCTATTGGTTCCACAGCATTTTATTCGTTTTTTAAAAAGCTACAATTTTGTTATTTACAGTTTTTTTTTTTTGATAAAATGCATAATTATTGAGTTATTTGCAAAAAAACGATTAAAAACGTTGATTTTATCGACGAAAAACTACGACTTTTAATTGCGAATAACTCGAAAAATATGTATTTTACAAAAAAAATGCATAAAAATTTTTTGCTTAGAAATCATTTTTTATCGATTTCTGTGATCAAAATATAAAAAAATTTCACCCCCGAGATGGTTTGGCATCACCTTGGGGGTGGTAAAAGCTCCATCCGGCATGACAGATTTTCATCATTGGATTATTCCCAACCTACTGTCAAAATTTCAAGTTATTTTATGCATTTTGTAAAAATTACTAGGCAAAATGGTTCGTTTTCTGGACTAAAAACAATCTTTTCTTTCCTATACTATATGGTATGGCTCCTAAGACAATTGACTCTTTTGGTGACAACTTATACCTAAAGGTTTAAAAAAAATACTAACTTTTTATAACTTTTTTGATTATTTTTAATTAGTTAAATAATTTATGTGATTATTTCTGGTTTTTGTTTAAATTTATCTTGTAGAATGATGGTACTAAATTTGGCTATACCTTGTAATGTAACAACACATTTTATAACCTAAAGGGTTGGTAGGAGGTCGCTACCCTTCGGCCAGACCTTGACTTTTATGTTTAGGGGTGCCTCAAATACCTACTCAAAATTATTCATCAGCTCTCGGACTAGTAGGAGTACTTTGTGTAGTTTTTTAATAATTTTAATGACTATTAATACTATTTTTTGCGTGTCTAAGGTTATTAAACTTACCAGCACTAATAAATATTTTGATTTTTGATATTTAAACAGTATAGAATCGCAAAACTTATATTTTGATTTTTATTATTTAAACATTTAATTTTAGGTTTATCCAAATCCGTCTTAAGTACGTGAATTATTTATCCAACAGCGAAACCCAATACAATAACACAGAGATTTCCAGACAAGTAAAAACGTTTTCTTATTTCCAATGCTGATGCCGTCACGAGTTGGAAAACTTTGCTTGCTTAACAATAGAACTGCTTTTCACGCTGCAAAGAAAAATAAAATTGTGTCGTCTCGGCTTTCGATTAAAGAAGTTTGGATATCTATAATTTGGAGGTCAAATAAAAAGAAATATTTGGTTAAAAATGTCACTTGCTATTACATGGATTTGATACTATTTATACCATGGCTGGCAGTAAGTTTGGAGAATAATTTTTTTTTATTTGTATAAAACTTTAATAAGTTTATTTTTAAGAGGCCAACCAAATGTAAATTGTCTTGAATTTGGCGATTTCCGCTTGGTCAAACGATCATTAGATAGCGTGTTATAAATTTATTTTAAATAATTAAAAATATTTCTATTGATTTATACTAACTGCTATAACAGTGACATATCCTAAATATTAACCAACCGTCCGCTGGATGGAGTTGTATCTTGTAGTGCTTAAAAAATTTGCAAAACCTCTGTTGCTTAACAGTGCCACTTTATAATAATGAAAATTTTCTAATAAAAATTTCCTACACAGTTCTTCTAGTCAGTCAAAAACTTTAATGTTTTATCATTATAATGGCAACATACAAAATTCCGAAAATATTGTTAATTATGCCGTATACGGTTTTCACTAGATTATTAAAAAAAACAAACTTTTTTAAGTTACATGTTTATCTTTTACTTATTTTAATTAATAAGATAATGGCGCATTTATAAATTTTTGGGTATTTTTGTTTAAAATGACAAAAACTGATTTTTTTTAAAGTTGTTCAGACAATTAACAACACTGTATAATTTCTTCATTTCAAGTCTATCTATCGTTATTGTTCTCTAACACGTGGAACCGAGATAAACCGATCCGAAGAATTATTTTTATAGCGTTTTTTATTGGTTGCCTTTAACCAGTGTAATGAATTTTAGTACAGTATAGAAAAAAGACGGAAATACACTGGAGTGTTAAATTAGGAAAAAAATACCAGAACTAATCCAACGACTATATACTAAAGGAGTGCTTAGTTCCATCTAACGTACTTTGAAAATTTAGCGGTAGTAGGAACCGGCTGTGACGTCACCACCGGTGCTAAATAGTTTTATTGACATTCATTGGATCATTTTTTGATCGTGTGTGATTTGAAGGGATTTTTGGTTTCTGTTGTGATTTTTTTAAATAATTAGCGTTTATTAAAGTACTTTTAGTGTAGTTTGGACTAGAGAAGACAAACAAACATTTGTTTCGTTTTTTTTTTGAGTGTAACAATTCGATTTAGGAAAAAAAGTAAATGGCCACGATTCTTTAAGCAAATAGGTTTCCTGTTTAATACATACAGTAAAGCGCAGAGCACTGCGAACATAGGACAATCTTGGACGATTTTGGATGTACCTAAAAACGCCGCAAGCATTGCTTATCGATCAATAATCTTCCAGCAAACAATTCAATACGTTTATTTCTGAAATAATTCTTTAGTATCGAACGCTCGACAGCAATAGTTGTACTATGTCGATTATTTGCGACCAAAAAGTTTTTTTAATAAAATAATTATTATTAGTAATGGATGTTTACGAACTGGAAGAGAAAATTAAAATTATTGAATGGTATCACCGTGGAAATCCTGTTAGGGGAATTAGGGAATTATTTATTAATTTCTTTGTAACCAGGCTGACTCCCACGATTTCCACTATTAACCGAGTCATTAAAAACTTTCTGACATTTGGTTGTTTAACTCCAAGAAAACATAAACATGATAGTGCCCCAGAAAAAAAACAACGAAAGGGAAATGAAAGAAATTATGGTAGTGACAAGTGTTATTAAAAATCCTACAGTTTCCATTAATACAATTGCAAAACAGGTTGATTTGTGCAAAAGATCAGTGGGAAGAGTGCTGAAAAAAATTTATACCGCTCCTACAAAGTAAGAAAAACCCATGAAATTTACCCTGATGATCATTTTAGACAAATGCAATTTTTTGAAACTGTAGTGGAAATGAAAGATAACAATGCAAGTTTTATAAAAAACATTGTTTTTACTAATAAATCGACATTTCCACTTCATGGTCTCACCCAACGATTTTTTTCTCTGGGGTCACGTAAAATCAGAAATTTATGGTTTCCAGGAGAATAGGGCTAATAATCTACAAAAATTGCAATTACAAATTGAGAATTCTTTTAGGATTATTACCCTTAACATTCTAGCAAATGTCAGAAGGCGTTTTTATGACAATCTTGGTAATTTTGTGGCTCAGGAAGGTGGTTTATTTGAGCATCTTTGATAACTTGAAAGAGTTTTTTTTATTCTATGAATGCACATTAAATTATTTTTTTAAGAATATCTTCTACGTTCCATTATTTATTAGAGAAAATTATTTTATTTTATTAGGAAAAACTGTTTGGTTTTTAAGACCGCAGCAAACGTTGCGGTCTCGTAAGCAACTAATTTTAAATTTATGGCTGATAAAAAAATCAGATCAGAGTCGGTTGACGCTAGCTAGGCTCTTGGTACTTGCCTACAAACACTGCGTCCTCTTACTGAAAATGAAAACGTAGTACACAACTAAACTGGGCAGATAATTCTTCCGAATTTATCACCGCATTCCCTACCAGTCCCAACCAAAAATGAGCCAACTAAGGAAACGAGACGGAAATTGAAATGCAAGCCACAAAATTATTATTGGTATTTTAGAATTGGGTTCATCCAAAATCGTCCAGGAGCCTCCTATGTTCGCAGTACGGTGCGCTTTACTGTATAAGGTATGTTTGTTATTCATAAATATTTTACACAATTTTACACTTTTTCTACCTACGTAATCCTAAAAAACACCTTCCAAAAGAGCACTTACTTAAAAAAGTGTAAAATAGTGTACAATGGAGAAAAAAAATGTTATTTAAAAAAATGTTTTTTTAATAAAATAAAATATATGTTTCCTAGTATATAACATCTGTAAGGGCAGGCAGATTTATTCTCGTTAAATGTTTTAATTTTAAATTTATGTTTATATAACCATAAGCAATGATTAAATGTGACGACTATTATTTACTCTAATTAAAAAAAATCTATATTTTTCTAATGCTTATTGTAATTTATTGTTTCTTAATAAATACTATTGTACGTATAATTTTTCCGCTTTAAATTTAATTTATTACAAATATAAAATTATATTATTCTTATCTTGAATGTAAAAAAATTTTTAAAGTAAGATCCAAATTTTTTAAATTTATTTTCATTAAAAACTTTTAAATTTAAATAAATTATATACTATAGACACGCTTTCTGCCAGCACCGGTGGTGGCGTCAGAGCGAGTTTGACCTTGGCAACCCGGTGAGAAAGTTATGTCAAGTACTCTCTGAGATATTCGATCTTCAAAATCGGCCATTTTACTACTGACTACTGAGTGACTCATCAAAATTCAGGAAACTGCATAGTTTTGCTTGGAACGCTCTAAAACATAGTCGTAATGTCGTATATTTAGGGGGTATTCTGAATTTTGCAATCTGATTGATTCTAAGTTTCTGAGGTAATAATTGCCTAAGAATTTAAAATTCAATTATATTTACCAAACAAAAAATGCTTTATTTACCTGTCAAACCTGGTGCGATATAAAGGGACATTAAAATAAGCATTTTCAGTCTAAAATTTAAGTTCTACCTATATAGCAAGGTATACTGAGAAAAAAGGCATAAAATCTACCCTCCCCCATTTTTTCCATGTATTAAACTCAAAAGAAAAAAGAGATCTTACCAAAAACTTATGAAGTATTGAGATCTAAAATTAGACTTCACTCTTTTTTGACTTGGCAAGTTTTTTACTGATCTGTTCGTTTTTAATTAATTTAGACAATTTTTTCATTAATACAAACAGATCAGAAAAAAACTTGCAGAGATTAATATTTTACATAGTATTAATATAAAATTTTTATTTAAAAATATATCTCAGATGATATTTGAAAAAATGCTTATTAGATTTTATTACTTCCTACACAATGTTTTAACTAAAATATTATGCGTATTTTTAAAGCCCTTAAATCGTTTTAATCCCTATGCATTGTTTTCTTTACACAATTACAAAAGATATAAAAACATATTTGCTTCTGTATCTATACCCCATTGCTCTATTGTTTTCTTTCTGGAAATATTTAATAAATATATGTTGGAAATGCAAATTTTGTTTTTAAATATTTATGTTTCATTTTATCTAACAAGTGAAATTTTATATATTCTCTATTTTTAGTGTTATTTTTTACTTAAAAAAATGCAAAACACACTGTAGGCACTGTACTTTGGGATAAAATAATCTTGGTATCAAAACATAGGCCCATCATAAAATAATGACACTTACAAATAGACGTTTTTACAGAGTAAAATTTAAAATGCTAAGAGATATTGTAACGAAACTATATTCTATCCAAAAAAAATATTTCTTTATAATGCTTTATTTATATTTTTTTAAATTAAATTTTAACATTTAGTTTAATAATGGCCCAATGTAGTAAAAATATATTTTTAGAACATCAGCAGCTCTTACATGCAAATTTTTAATTTTCGAAATACCAGTATTCTTGCAGGGTGTCATTCAGATTTTCTTTTAAAGCAAAGTCTCAGTTTTGCAAAATGATTGACTGAATCCTTTGACAAAAAACTTTAAAGGACCCCGCACAAATCAAATGGAATTTGGATTTCTGTCAAATTACCTGAAATTTTGGGGGAAAGAAGTTCAAAGTGTGCTGAACAACAAAAGTCTCCATAGGATCGAACGATTTCTGTGAATAGTTTTCGCGCTGCGTTCTCGAAAACCCTCTGATGTGACATATAGAAAAAACGTGACTAAAGGATCTACAGAGGGGGTACACATGTACTTGTAAGATAATGAAATTGAATTTAGGTATCCAGGAACTTTGCTGATTAGTTAAGCGATATTTCCCAATCCATTATAACACAGGGTAATTCACGTTGAGTGTCCTATTAAAAGTTCTGGAGAACCAAAAAAAAACTTTTTGAAAGTTAGCACATGGCCATAACAGGTGATAAGCTATATTTAAAAATATTTTGACAAGTGCAGCGTTGCCAGATCTAACCGAAAGAAATGGCAACATTGTAATTTTAAATAGAACACCCTATTTTTTATTGCATATTCGGATTCTACACAAAATTCTAAGTTATTTTTATTAACATCTTTCTATACCTATATTTTACCGCTTTTGAGAAAATAATTTATCACTATTTTTTTAAGGAACATCATCATGTCAAAAAGGTTTAATATTTACGTGCCTAACCGAGCTGGATCATAAAATGTTTGTTTTGGGTTAGAAAATGCATTTATTTAAAAGATCTACATGCATTTATAGCCGTATATCTACAAGGTGTCCCAAAAAAGTTGATTTTTACCGATATTAAATAATGATTACCACAACTAACCACATCTGTTTTTTATTTCATTTTTAAATTGACCAATAGTTTACCTACAAAATGTCTATACATGTTTCTATACCCATCTGCCACCGTCTTTTAAATACAAACGAATTTTAATTTTTTCCCTGTTTTTAAATACCATCCACAGTAAATAACCGGCTTAATTTACAATTTACCTAGGTACGCCATGGAAGTTTTTATTGTAAATTGTCCTGACCAATATTTGACATATAAGTTAAAAATTATATATTTTGTTTAATTGATAAAGATTAAATGCCAAAAAAATCGCTTATATTTAAAAACGGTGGCAGATGGGTATATAAACATGTAGAAATATTTTGTAGGTAAATTATGGATCCATTCGAAAATGGGATAAAATACATTTTGTTGTATTTAAAAAAATGACTTTTAATCATTATTTAATATCGGTAAAAGATCAAATTTTTTGGGACACCCTGTAGGATATATTGCTATAAATGCATGTAGATCTTTTAAATAAATGCATTGTCTAACTCAAAAAAAAATTCCATGGTCCACCTCGGTTAGGCACGTAAATATTAAACTTTTTTGACATGATGATGTTCCTTAAAAAAATAGTGATAAATTTCTCAAAAGCGGTAAAATATAGGTATAGGAAAAGGTTAACAAAAATTACTTAGAATATTGTGTAGAATCCGAATATGCAATAAAAAATAGGGTGTTATATGTAAAATTACAATGTTGCCATTGTTTTCGGTTAGATTTGGCAACGCTGCACTTGCCGAAATATTTTTATAATATAGCTTATCACCTGTTATGGCCATGTGCCAACTTTAAAGTTCTTTTATTTTGGTTCTCCAGAACAAAATAGAACTTATTACCTATGAATTAAATATAAAATGAAATAACAAATCAAATATAAAAACGAAACTTATTAAGGAAAAAAATATATATAGTTGAATTTAACTTTTTGGTTTTGGTTAGAGAACTTTCTAATAACTTCGTTCCCAAATAACGTTATTTTAGAACGTTATTTCTGGCCAACGGGAAGAGTAAACGTTATAAAAAGGACCGTTATTCCCACCTCTACTTTGAGCAAACCTCCACATTTGACATTAAGACTCTCATAACCTCAAAAAACAGGGGCGCGGGTAGTATTTCTCAAGCCCTCCGTTCGACAGCAGCACCTAATTCTATTTATAAAAACAGCTCTGTGCACCGCGCACGGTTACCCGCCGCGCCCAGTTTGCCAGGGATCTATTTCGTTTGGTTCGAAATATGAATATTTTTTATTACAGTTAATAAATTATGATTTTTAAGGAACATAAAGAAATAAATATTTTTTATTGCTTGGATATTTGGTCCAGATGTATTAGCTTTTCGTTAAACGTTCAAACATTTTCGCAAAATAATTTTTTACGACCCTAGGGTGGAAGGGGCCCCGGGCGATCGCCCCGTGCGCCCATAGGTAAGTTCGGCCCTGGGGGTATCGGATACTATAGATTGCTCATCACATATTTAACAGTTACCAGTTAATATTGTTTTCTTTTTTTTAACTCTGTTACGGCTATATTAAGAGTAGAAGCAACTACTAGATAAGAGAGCAGCTATAAGCTCGTAAGTACTTATTTCTTTACGATGATAGTCCAAAGAAGCTTTTTTCAAGCAAATAAAAATTACTAAATTCTGTTCTTTTTTTAAATAAACAATCATAATAAAAGTAAGGGAATAAACAAACTTTTGATTGCTACATAAATGAAATATTAATATTAATAAACCTAATTTGTTTTTTCCAACACATATTTATTAAAAATTAAAAAAAAAGCAATAGGGCAATGGGTGATATATAATATATATAAAAGCAAATAGGTTTTAATACATTGTGTAATGTTATGCACATTTACAAATAATTAAATATATTGAATAGATACAACGAGAGTTTAAAAATTATAAGAGTTTAGAAGACATCTAATAATTTTGTTATATTAAATTTTACCTCAAACTCACGTATGCCTTAATTTTAATAAATAATTTGATTTATTTTTTAATGTTTAGCTTAAGAAGCTAAGCCACAACTTGATACATTTTTCTTTGCGATAGTACGATACGTTTGTTTGAGTGTTACACGGGCCTTTGGCTAACTACACTCGTTGCAGACTTACCTAACCCGACGCAATTCTGATCCAATACTGTAAAACTCTGAAATACAACTTTGGATCTTAAGTACTGACTACATAACTACCAAGGCTAAACTTATCTTATCGTCGTGATGCCTTAACTTTGTAATGATTACAGTGTATTTTTGGTAAGGTATAACTAACTCGACTGTCTTCATCTTAATTAAACCAGCTTTATGAATTAAATTAACTGACTCTGACTTTTTAACTTTAACTTATCTTAACTTTCTTTAACTCTAAGTGCTTCTAACTGAATTTTAAAAATGGTCTTTGTGACGAAAGATAACTAACTTTTTTTATGAGTGTTAGATTTCTGGTAAATTTTTTAATTAGGTAAGTATATGTTTTTTGCACAGGGTGTTAATTAATTGAGTGCCGATAATACAGGGTGTAAATCCTCGGGTAATTTTAAGGAGAAAAGTTTATATCAACATATGTCCTAAACCTTTTAGTTTTTGAGCTACAGGGTGTTAATAATTTATGAAAAAAGTGAGTTTTTCATCATAATTTGTTATCACTCTTAGATATATTTTGAAATTGTGTACACACCTTTTAATCATTAAGTAGCCTTTTTTGACGTAAAAGATTTTTTTTAATTTTCACCAGTGACGTCCGAAAGGGGTTTGAACTGACAATTTTTGAAGAAAATACTGGTACGTCACTAATTTTCCTAAAGACCAAAACTATTTTTTAAATCCTCATTTATTTTGGAGCAAATTTGGTGTGTACGACGTTCCGTTTTCGCGTAAAAAAATAAAAACCAAAAAAAAAAAAAATTCTTCACTTCATTGCGACTGTTTTTGGTATTTTGTTAAAATTTAGTTGGCACACTTTTTTGGTACAAAAACTAAATTTTCTACTTTCACCAGTGATGTTCGCGTAGGCATGATATTAAATATTTGAAAAAAAAAGATAAGCACATTAAATGCCCTCTTAAAGCCAATGAAATAAAAATAGTTAGTAGGCTGGGTAATGGAGAAGGGTAAAATTTTTCGACGTTTCTTTTCACATAGACAATAAATGTTACTTTATTAAATAATTATTATTAGCGTAAGTGGTAAAATCTAATAAAAATGGTAAATTTTTCAAACAGTGAATTAGCTGACATGCATTTTACTTATTTATGGGCTTGCAGACGAAATGCATACGAATCCAGGCGGCTATACCAAGAGCGGTATCCAAATGGCGTAATACCCGATCCGAGAACATTTTCTAGGCATAGGGTTCATAGACGTCTTTACGAGACCGGAACTTTAAACGTAGACCACAGTGCTAAAGGAGTCCTACAAACAGTAAGAACACCGGAACTTGAAGAAGGAATTTTAGACGAAATTGAGGAGAATCCCGAAACTCACGAGGAAAATCGCAACAAATTTAATGTTTCACACGTACTTGTTTGGAAAATTCTGATTAAAAATTTGTTATACCCATATTACATTCAAAGAGTCCAGGCATTATTACCTCGAAATTTCCCGTTGCGCATTAATTTCTTTAGTGGTTTCTTCAAAAGCAGCTGGAAAATCCTTTATTTGACAGGCACATTCTTTTACCGATGAAGCTAATTTTTCTCGAAACTCAATAAGAAATTATCATAATAATCATTTATGAGCGGATGAAAACCTTTACGCAATTGTTGAATAAAATCATCAAGAACAGTTCTCATTAAATGTTTGGGCTGGCATTATTGATGATTATTTGATAGGCCTATTTTTCCTCCCAAGAGGACAATCAAATTTAAACTACGATCTGCCGCCAATGCTTGAAGACCTTCCTCTTTTATTCAGAAACCAGATGTGGCTAATGCACGATGGTGCTCCTCCACATTTTAGCTTACGAGTGCGTGAATTTTTAAATCACACCTATCAAAATCGGTGGATAGGTCGCGGAGGGACGCAGTCATGGCCGCCGAGATCTCTCGACCCTAATTAATAGTTTAGACTACTTTTTCTGGGGGCTACTCATAATGGGTGCCAACTAAATTTTAACAAAATACCAAAAACAGTCGCAATGAACTGAAAAAAAAATGTTTTTGGTTTTTATTTTTTTACGCGAAAACGGTACGTCGTACGAAAGTAAGTCTAGGAACCAAATTTGCTCCAAAATATAAATCTTTATTTAGCACCTCGGCTAATTTTACATAAATAAGTATAATACAATACAACTAAATTATAATTTACAACAAAAAAAAATATGTCCATATAAAAAAATAAAAATTAATAAATATTACTATTATTGTCATTAAAAGTTACATTAAAAAAAATAGTGGGTAAAGGATTTATACATATACAACAAATTAGACGTCATAAAAGAAAGAAACAAACATGTTATCTAAAATATACAAATACGAAAGGCAGATGTAAAACTTACTCCTCTAATTGAGCAAATCCAAAGAATTCATTAAATGTCTCTTTAAGAGCCTTTTAAACGGTTTTACCGATTGAATAGTTTTTAAGCTCTCAGAAAGTCCGTTATAACTATCAAGACCCCTAAAGAAAAGTGAGTTTTGTGAGCGGAACTGAGAGATATTGGGTATATAAAAGTTATTTCTAGAACGAGTGTTATACCCATGAACATTAATTAAAATTGTAATTAACCCTGTCCATCAGATACTGGGGAGCTTGTCCTAGGTTTATTTTGTGTATAAAAATTAAAGTATTATACAACAGTAATTCCTTTACTGGTAACCACTGCATTTCTCTCAATAGATCTCTGGTTGGAGTCAATCTAGGCTTCCTAAGAATGATTTTCATAGCCCTATTTTGCAATTTTTGAAGGCGAGAAATCTCATTTTGATTTAAAAGAAATAGAATGGTGGAGCAATAGTTAAAATGTGGAAGTATGATCGTGTTAAATATAATTTTTCGTGTCCACCTTGTCAGATATGCAGAGCAGCGCATCAAATAATTCACCTTAAATGCTATGATCCCAATAACATGATTCGCATGATTTTTAAACTTTAAATTCCTATCTATTAAAACACCTAAATATTTAAAATTTTCAATTCTTTCAATGGAATCGTTACCCACCTTGATGTAAACATTTAGGTTGCAAAAATGCCTGTAATAGGCTTCCTTACCCAAAATCATATATTTGGTCTTGTTTACATTTATTTTTAAATCACTCGTATTGCACCATCTGTAAACGTTTTCCAAAGTTTCATTCAACACTCTCACAATATCAAGTAAGTTAGCAGATGCGAAATAAAAAAGTATATCGTCAGCAAACAGGTGAGCAGAACAGTTTTCCATACATGAAACAATATCATTAATATATATGATGGAAAGTAAAGGTCCAAGTATACTTCCCTGCGGCACGCCAAAGTCTACTGATAAATCATCAGATAAAATATTATTTATTTTTAAGTTTTGTTTTCTGTTCTTTAAATAGTTCTGAAACCACTTCAAAACGGTGCCCTTTAAACCTATACATGCCAGTTTCTTAATTAAACGCTCTCTATTGACTGTTTCAAACGCCCGCCTCAAATCAAGAAATACTGCTCCAATTGCCAAATTTTTATCAAGATTTAATCTCCAGTCCTCCAGCACGCACTGCACTGCAGTTTCGCATCCAAATTCTGAACGAAATCCAGATTGTACACCCGTAATTATAGAGTTCTGGTTTATGAATTGCAACGTTTGTTCGTGAACTGTTTTTTCTATTACCTTTTCGATAGATGGTAAACAATTAATTGGTCTTAAGTCAGAGGCCTTATTTGACTTAGTTACTTTAGGTATAGGAATAACTGTCGATATCTTAAGTAAATCTGGCATTGTACCCGTCTCCAAGGAAAAATTAACTATATGCATAATAAATATAAATGGGAATTTCAAAAATATTTTTGATCTTTAGAAAAATCAGTGACGTACCATTTTTTTCTTCAAAAATTGTCAGTTCAAACCCCGTACGGATGAAAAGATGTGTAAAAAATTTCATAAAAATATCTAAGAATGATAACAAATTATGATGAAAAACTCACTTTTTCCTTCAAATATTAACACTCTGTAGCTCAAAAACTAAGAGGTTTAGGATATATGTTGATATAAACTTTTTTCTTTAAAATCGCCCGAGGATTCACACCCTGTATTATCGGTATTCAACTAATTAACACCCTGTATAACTGCTTTGGATTAACGCTGATTCATCAACACTAATTATTACTTAAGGTAAAAAGTTATTGACTAGGTTAGTTGTAATTCACGCTATGATTAGAGATAACTCGACATTGCCAATCCGTGCACTATTCATATAAATAATATTTAAACTATCAACCTCCTAATCGATCCTTACTAAAATCAAAGTTAGATTACTTGCACAGAATGTACATTGTTTAATCAACAAATAACACCGTTTACGTATCAAAATGTGACAAGACAAAATGATAAATTGCTTAATTAGCAAATTAGAAACGAAATGTTAAAATGTTGCAGTAACAATGTAAAATTATCCTTTTTATAAAATTACTACATACAAAAAAAGATTGATAAGTAGTACATGATTCAGTTGTTACCCAAAAGGACCCTCGGAGGTAATTTCACCAAATTTCCCAAGTGCAATATATAATAACAAATTTACAGGTTTGGGTTGGGCTTTTAAAAGGTCACATTCAGTGTCTCCCAATATTCAGGAAGAAACTTTTCGTCTTGTTTATTAAAAAACGATTTATTTTACATTCAATATACATGTTTAGCAATCTCTAAAAATTGATTTTTTTGTAATTTAAATAACTCAATTTTTTAAGTCATACACTACTTACATATTTATTAACAGCTTATTTATGTTCTTCTTTAGATTAGATTATTGGGTAAACAATGTAGTTATCAGTAACTGTTTACGGTGGAATGTCATATGCATATTTTAATAATAATAATAAAAATATAAATAAAAATTTTAAAATTAAGTTATTAATATAATTATTAAGTGACAAGAAATAGGTTATTTAAATTTTATGAATGATTTTATCATCGCCAGTTTACTATCCAAATTGACAACGATATGGAAAAGTTATAACAATAACATGATTTATTTGCCAAAAAATGAATACTGAATATTAATACAATATTGCGTATTTCGTTATACAGGGTTCAAAAGATGGCATTCGTTACATCACTAACTTAAGGTAGTGATACTACATTGAAAAAAATGCTAGTAAGTTATGTGAGAAAATGTCGAAATCTCCACCATTACCAAGATAAAGGGATGTAAATTATCATTTTTTGTTTCATTTTTTGACATACTTATTTTATTCTTTAACCAATCAAGTTGATATTTGGTATACGAAACAAGTCAACCAACTTTACAATTCTAAGAACAAATTGGTTATTTTTTATTCCGCTAGAAGGCACTTTACCTGCTACATAACATTAATTTCATTTATAACTAACTTTTCATTTCAACAGATATCTTCAAACAGAGTATAACATGTAAGAAATAATTATAAACTTGAAAAATAATGTTTGATTTTTGGTATACGAAACAAATTTGGTTGACTTTACAATTCTAAGAACAAATTGGATATTTTTTATGTCGCTAAAGGACACTTTACCTGCAACATAACAATAATTTCCTTTATAACTAACTTTTCTATTTCAACAGATATCTTCAAACTGAGTATAACATGTTAGAGGTAATTAAAAATTTTAAAAATAATGATTAATGTTGAAAATTCTTACCGTTCAGCCAGAAAATCGACTTCAAAGTTTTTATGCGTTTGAAATCAGTTAAATACGTAATTTAACTTTACACGCAATCAAGTCGCTTGCTTGAAATTAACATTATCAAGGGTTTGTTGATATACCAAATATCAACTTAATCGGTTAAAGAATAAAAAAATATGCTAAAAAAATGAAACAAGAAATGAAATTTTACATCCCTGTATCTTGGTAATGGTGGAGATTTCGACATTTTCTTACATAACTCACTAGCATTTTTTTTCAATGTAGAATCACTACCTGAAGTTATCTGATGTTGTTTCTGGACACCCTGTATAAATCATAAAAGCCAGTCTGACTGACATTGCCAGACTTTAATGGTGGTAGTTCAGAGGTAGTAGTTTATTCTTCCGTTACGCAGTTCCGTAACTGGGGTTAAAATCGACACCCACGCTACCAAGGAGGCTTTATACAAGTCTTCGTGGGCTGTCATAAAGGTAAAAGAACGAACACATGTAAGTAAATACATATATTTTTCGTTTTACGTTAATAACATCTTTTATCGAGTATTAATTAATTTATATACTTACTTCTACGAATTAAAAATTTTGTTGCTCTAAACCAAACAAATGTAGGTATAATAATTAAAACCAAATATTTTTGTTTGTGTAAAGAAAACTAATTATTTGTAATTATTTTGCTGCTGCGTACTTATACAAGGTGTTCAAAATTCAGTACAAATATTTTAAAGGTGTTCTTTTAAGGTCAAAATAAGACAATTTTTTTTATAAACATCTGTCCTAAAATCAAGGAAGTTTAAAGGTGTATGGAAGCCTAATGCTACGGCCCATTCGATCAAAAAATGTCCAGCCCAGTATGAAAATAACTGTCAGAGTTGGCCCCGCCGATTTTGCGCAATAACGAAATTCCACGAAATAATTTAATGTGTTGCCTACTTACACACTGATAAATCAATGTGTAGTTAGGCAACACATTATACTTTTATGAGAGACGTATTAGTTTTGATTGTTTTGCTTTGTGTGGTTATATTTTGTGGTTGCAGAAGTTTTGTGCATTGATAAAAACCTTCTTATTTTGGTAATAATTAGTGTTTATTAAATTGTGACTATAAATATGTGTTTATTGTTTGTTACTTGACTAGAGGTTATATGGTTTTGTCTTGCAAATCTAAGGGTAACATACCTTGCATTTTTTACTTTAGGTAAGTATTTCTTATATTTAAATTAGGTGCTTCTTATGAGACGTAACGTTAGGTAACCGAATAAATAATAATATATCAATTATGAATAATAGAAAATGAAAATTTCATAGGAAATAGCAGTGAGAAAAGTAAGGCAATCTTAACTATCTTTTAGATGATTTCCACAATGTTTGTGTATTTCTGTGGATTATTAAAAAGAAATAAGGTTTACATTTAGGTACTTTTATTTCATTTAATAATGTTTGTGTATTTCTGTGAATTATTAAAAAGAAATAAGGTTTACATTTAGGTACTTTTATTTCATTTAATAATTTACTACATTCTTTTAAAGGATCAAAATTATTAATTACTGGGCAGACCAAACAAATTTTAATATATACAGGTCCCTCTAATTGAATGAAAGAAAGTACAATTTTATGTTAAAGTTCATTTTTGCTTTTTCTGTATTTGTTTAAAAAGAAATTAGATTTTTGGTTTCTTAATCTTACATTATCAACTTTTTAAGCTCGACATACTGTAGACACATAATATTTAACGAATACTGTTACAATGGATACCTAGGTACCAAAGGTTACTAAACATTTTTAACCACTGTTATTCTGTCTCATGAATGTTTGTAATTAGTGAAAAGTGTATGCCTAAAAAGCAGTCATAAAAATTTTTACTTTTTAATGTACAACCAGAATCTTAGGATTAGATTAAACTCATTTACACTAGCTTGCCCTTTTACCACAAAATTGGTGATAAGTACATGAAACTATAATACAATGTTTGAATATTATTTTAAAAAATCGTGTTTTTATTTATTTACAAAGATTTTTGGTAAAAATACAAAACTTCCAAAAATATCGACCATTTAAATAGAAGGATGTAAAGTGGCGTCATCTATTCTTTCCATATTATATCAGATGATATAAAATCCAATATTACACAATAATTTTAAATATTCTATACTAGTATCGTTTAATAACCAACAATTTGTGCAAAAAATAAAAAAAACAGTGGATGTTTGAATTTGACCTTTGATGATGTCAACTTTATAGATAGTAACAAAGAATTATGGAAGTCCGGCCCTGACCTACTATTCATTACGCAAATTCCGCGGGGCCAATCTCCCTATTCTCGCTGCCCTGCAGGCCTGGACAATTTTGTTCTACGGTATTGGGCTTCCATACACCTTTAAACTTCCTTGTCTAAAATGCACTCACTTCAAGCTCCAACTATCGTAAGTTGCGTAAAAATTGATTATTTTGCACTAGAATTTTTGCTCGAGAAAATCGCGGTTGATTAATTTTGTGTTGAATAACCAGATTGCGGTCGTAATTGTTGACATTTTGTATTTTCTTGGGTGCTCTTCACTTTTTTTCATAAAATTAGTTAAAAAAATATTTGCATTTTATACAATTTTTACAAATTTAAATTTAAAAAAAATGAAATTATATAAAAAAATAATATTTAATATATATATAATATATATAGAATATATATATATAATTTGCTAATGTGGATATATTTATATGTAGGTAGGTATATATATTTATTTGTCTGTCCACGTGATTCTGAAGTTATGGCTTGAGCTAAAATCATAAAATTTGGCACAGTGGTAGTCTTTAGCAGTGGCTAGAATCTAACGAAGCCCGTTTTTTGAATTTCGCCCCCGGGACAAAAATAGGAGCAAAAAAGTGTTTTTTTACAGTTAGCCGTACGGAAGGCGTCTTACGGAGACAGAGGCTACTTAATATTGTCTCTCGCCTGGCGGAGACAGGCTTACCTATGTCTTTCTTTTATTTTTAATCATACGCAATTGCCTCCCTTTTATTTAACGGCAATTTTTCAAAAACCGTTGGTCGTATCCAAAAAATGCAAGAAATAAAAAATCTAAATTTTTCCATGGTCGACTTGCTGGTGTAGCTTTATTTTTAAAAAGTTTGGCGTAAACATAAAATGTTTGTAATTAAGTATGTTTATTTCCCCTCAACCTTTCCCCTAAATTGGGTTTCCCTTTTTGAGACAAAAAATATATACACCGTTTAAAATTAGCAAATTTCCGTAAGATTTAATGAAAAACTCTAGTTACAGTTCAAAATAATCGATCTCACAATGGCTGTGACTTGAAAGGGATGCATTTTAGGACACATGATTATAGGGTACACCCTCATAATATTTGTACCAAATCCTGTATATAAATAAATGGTCCAAAGCTTGTTTAGCAACATCCTATAACTTGGTGTTACATAGCGAAACAGACAAAAAACTCGACAGAAAATCTAAACCACTAAATTTAATAATAAACACTATTCGCTGTACCCACGATGAAAAGCAGAGTGGTACCATTAAATCACTAATAATTGTAAGGCATATTATGGTAGTACAGGCCATTAAATTCACTTAAATTGCGGTTAGAAGAAAAACCTTATATTTTTTAGTTTATCTATTAAAAGTTTTATTTACAACAGTTTTATTACGAATAAAAACGAATTTCCTAAAAAAAATCAAATTCATAAAAATTAGTAGTAGGATAAATGAAGAAATTTTTAAATACAAAAAAAATATCTCTAAATCCAATTTTCTCGGCATATTTTACACAAATGTAGCTTTTAAGTATGTGTTTCCATGCCATTTAACCCTCTAAAAAATTTAAAAACTTGAAAGCGTACCTTAGATAAAGGGATTAAGGTTTAAATAAATGACGAAGCTGAATGAGCTCGGAAATGAATATTATTTTACCGGAAACCTAACTGACCTTTTTCATTTGTGGTTTGTTTTTATTACAATAATGTTTATTTTATGATTTGTGCAATCTTACGGACCAATAAAAAACTTCTAAAAAGATCGTTTTTTTCCTAATAGCTTGATACCGAAAGTAGGTATATTAAGGCTGTTTTTAAAAAACACTTACTTAATTAATTAAGCAGGCATACAATGCATCTACACCACTTAAATAAGGAATTTCATTCGAACCACGACCTATGCTGTGCAGGGTTTTTTTATAATGTGGCATGCTTGTAAAAGTATTATATAAAGGAATACAAAAAAGTGATTTTTACAAATGTTTAAGGACTTTTAATGAAAATTTTAGATATGACATTTGGAAAAACAACTGACGATCAAAAAATAGAAAAATCGGAAATAATTTTTTTTATGAAACGCCTTGTATTTTATTGAAAATATAAAATCTTTGCGTTTAGCAATTAGCGATAATTGGTAGAATGCATCAGAGGGTTGTATTACAAAGCTTCGTAAACGTCAGCTGTGGTTCCGTTGGGACAATTAGCTGAGGTAGCCTTTTTAATAATAACAACGCAGTAATTTTAAAATGACAACTTTAATTTACAACTAACTGGTATTTTTATTGTTGTTCATAAATATAAGGTGATAATAATATTTACTCATTTTCTTCCAACTACAAACTTGTTAAATTGTAGCTAACCCAAATCTTTAAAAAAAAATCAGCTGACTATAACATGGTGCATGTTACGTTAATTGGTCGCTCGAACATGAAAAAAAAAACTTTCAATGATTTTCTCTCAACTAGAAAATTTAAATGGTGATAGCTAATATGCACCTATGGATAAATATATATGTCGGCTGGCTGTATCTCGGTGCAAAAACCGTCGGCTTGAAAAGTTATAGCGCAGGAGTTAGGCGGGGGTATCTATCGCCTATTTAAATGTATCAGCTGACGGGTTTTCCCTTTACTTACTGCTGGCTAATTTTTTTACAGCAGTAAATTAGCAATTAACTTACATTTTTTTATCTGAGAGGAAATGACGTACCCCAAATTCTTCGGCATTACGCTCTGATATGAGTGTTCCGATGAAATAAATATTCCGTATAAATACTTTTTAACTAATAATTATGTAATGAAATATACAGATTTAGGAAGCGTTCAAGTATAACGTAACGAATTTGGGGGGAGGAAGGTCTTGTAAAATATGATGCGTTAAAGGGCGGGAGAGGAGGGGGTGGAACTACGCATTATGTAATATAGTTTTTATAAATCCTTTACAACGGTCGCCTAGAGAGAATCCCTGACGCATTTTTTAAAACGTTATTTTCTCAAAATTTATAACGAATATTATTTTTTAGCTTGTTGTTTTATACCTAATTTGTGGTGTTAACACTTTGGTTTAATTGCTGTTTTCTCCTATAACTTGTTTTTTCTAGTCCCTACTTATTCTCTTCTTCTTCTTGTTACAATTTAGGCAAAAAAATAGATTTTAAAATTTTTAAACTCACTTTCAAATAATTATAGCACGCCCATATGAATGAGATTTAACTGTGGCTTTGCTTTTAAGAAATAACGAGAATAATTTTAGATATCTCATACCCTCCCACATGAAAATTTGTAGAATAATTGTGAATATACTGCTGTAATTAGTCAGCTGATGCATTTAAATAGGAGTTAGATGCTCCCGCCTAACTCCTGCGCTATAACTTTCCAAGTATCAGCTGACGATTTTTGCACCGAGATACAGCCAGCTGACATATATATTTTATTTTATATATATATATATATATATATATATATATATATATATATATATATATATATATATATATATGTATCTATAGTTGCATATAAGCTAAAGAAAACCCATTTAAAGTACCTATATATATTTTTTCATGTTCGAGCGACCAGTTAACGTAAAATGCACCATGTAATAGTCAGCTGATGCTCTAAAAAATATATATTACTTCCGATTTTTCTATTTTTCGATCGTCAACTGTTATTCTAAATATAATATCTTAAAACTTTATAAAAAATTCTAAAACTTTTGTAAAAACCACCTTTTGATATTCCTTCAAATAATACCTTTAAATACATGCCAAATTATAAGGAAAAACCCTGTAGATATGAAAGTATTTCGGAAAAATATTTTCACATATGGTGGTCTAAAAAGTATTTCCACATAAAATAGATTTTTTTAAATAGTATGCCCTGGGTTTTTTTGGCATATTTTAGTTCTTTCCTGTGTTCTTTCTTAATTTCCAATATATTTTTTTAATTTTCTTTAGTAGTTTTCAAGCAATAAAATAAAAACAATAAAAAATCATTTGCCTGAAAGAAAATATTTAAAAAACGGTCTTAGATCTGTTTCATCCAAGCGTCATAGTATGAACTTTAATACAAAACGTCCAACGATACTTTGACATTAAATAGTTTTTTTTTAAGACAGGGCGTCCAAAATTTAGTTTTAAAAATGACAACTTACAAATCAGTTTTTTTTAAATATTAAAATAAATCACTCTGTATATTATTTCACTATCTTATGCAAAATTTATAACAAATCAATTACTTTATCAAAACTGTATTAAAATTCTGGATCGTTGTCAAGGTATTTACCAAAAACCACAAATAAATATTCCCATTTAATTGATAAAGTATTTAAAAAATGTAGACAAACAAGAATGTGGAAAAAAACAATGTTTATTTACCAAATCATTTATTTTAAAAAGTGTTTAAAATATCTTTCATTTGTGTGTGTTTGGTTTAAAAGCACCTTTTTGAATTTCGAGGTATTGCGGGTGTAATGGTTGCAAACGCATTATTCTTTGTTGCATGTTTTGCTCAGTTATTCGACGTTTCATACAAACAAAGTCTATAGTCTATAGAAACAAGTTGAGTTTGGCTGAATCGAGCAATCTTGCAGTCCATCTAACTAATCCCCTCTTCGAATCGAACGATTTTTTAAGTTTTAACCTGTCGATGTCGCGAAAAATGGGCTGAAGCTCCATCTTGTTGTAACCACATATTTGTAGCGTATTTGATGACAATTTTAAAAGCAACACAGGTAAAGTAAAATTCGAAATATATTTAACCGTTAAAAAAATAAGGGCCTACCACCTGCGCTCCAACAATTCCTTTTCAAACATTTATTGACCAACGATGTTGGTAATCCATTTCTCGTATGATTCTTGGATTTTCCATAGCGTAATAGAGAAAATTCTGCTTGTTTATGCATCCATTGTTGTGAAATGTGGTCCTATCAGATAATAAAATAATGGATTTTTTTAAAGGCGGAATCCAGTCGAGTCTACACTTAAAGCAATTTCCACTCAGAGCCTGGTGCAGTTGATAATGGTATGCATAAAAATGATGTATTTTTAAACATTTCTGAACTGACCTTTCACTTATTCTAACTTTTTCTTTCACACGTGTCTGAATAATGTCTGGATTTTATGTAATTGTCAACAAGACTGCTAATTGATTTTCTTTATTTGTAACAGTTTTATTCTATTATTCTTTTGTGTAATCTACGCGCCCCGTTTCAAGAAAACGCTCGAGCAATCTGCTAAAGTTCATTGGTTGTGGATGGCGTCTAGCTAGAAAATAATTTTATTACTATCCCCAATACAAACTTCATATCAATCAGCTCTTCCTTTTAATTTTTTTAATAAAATATTATCCGCACAAGTATGTTACTTATGTATTTCGTAAGGCTATTGTCAAAATTATTTGGCTGTTTACATTTCTCTTAAACTTTATTAAAGAAATGGGTACATTAGTGGTTTTTGATTGATTTAAATTTAAATTCTAAATTAGATAGTAAAATAAAATACAGGGTGATTTATTTAAAAATCTTAAGAAAAACTGGTTAAAAACTATTTAATGTCAAAGTATCGTTAGACTTTTTGTATTTTAGTTGATATAAGGAAGCTCGGACAAAACAATCCTGAGACCGTTTTTTGGATATTTTTTCAAAGCGTGCAAAATTATTTTTTATTGTTTTTAATGTATTGCTGGTAAATCATAGAGTTTATTAAATAAAATATTCGGAATTAGGAAAGAACACAAAAAGGTACTAAACTATGCAGAAAAAATACAAAGTGTACCATTCAAAAAAATCAATTTTATGTCGTCATACTTTTTGGACCACCCTGTATATGCAACAACATTTGCTCCAAATCCTCACCTAATTGGTATAGGAGCCATGGATGCCTGACACAGTATTGCAGGCCCCTGTATAGATTACCATCAGGTTTTTTGTCAAGTGTTATGTCTCATCCTGTATAAACAACGTAAGAACTGTTTTTACTATGTGGCTTACAAAAGGAACAAAAAACTTAAGGCTATCGCCAGTTTTCTTTTAATATATACTTTTTTTTAAATTAAATATTTGTTTCCATAAATTAAAACATCTGAAAGCAGAGCTAATTATTATAGAACTGTATATAAATCAAAAACCTGTATGAGCTCGGTTATCTATCTAATTTTACCGAAACCTTGCAAACCCTTTATTCAGATTCTTTTTATAATTACATGTTATTTACCTATATGTGGCACTATGGGGACAAAACTCTACAAACTACTTCATTTAGAATAACTGCTTTGCGATGCTACTTAAGCACCTATGATAAACGATTGGTCACTAAACAAATTTTAAAACCAAAATATTATTTTCTATTAATATTTTCCTTAGACTTTAAACTTTAAAAATTGTCAACTTTACACTTTTAACAATTATAAAATCGATATTATCAACGATATAGCTTTAAAAACATTAACAGGCTCACGTGGGAGACCTAGAGCGGCGCAATTTTTTTAAGAATCCTCGGAGACGACGTCCACGAGTTGGTTAAAGAGGACTCCCAAGTGCGGCGCGCTACTCGGGCTGGCGCGACCGCGACAACTGTCTGCGAGCCGGCTGTCGCGTATTCTTCTTGCGTGACGTTGGGCGTCCATGTCCCCGAGTGTCATGTTGT
>JAHBCN010003642.1:55000-72510 GCA_019359885.1 Listronotus oregonensis | reverse complement strand
TTGGAATTAAACAACAAACTTATTAAGTAACCAATATCAGTCCTTAGGTCATGTTTGGTTAATTCGAACTGTACAGGATGTCCAAAATTTAGTGTCAAACTCTTTAAACTTGAAAGCATTTTATTTTTCTTATTTTAAATATAAGCCCCTGTATATTTTTCGGTCGTTAGATGCAGAATTAAAAAACAAACGTTTTTTTAATTATAACCCCATCGAAATTCCTAACACATTAAAAGTTATTCGTTAAAAACTCATTTTGGCATCTATATTAATAGTAATACCATTGAATAAAAATGATAGGTGCCTATGAAAAACAATTTGTTGACATTGGAGTTTATTTAACCAACAGAATATTATTTTGACGTAATATAAAAATTCAAGTAAATTATTATTATTTATTAATTAAATTAAATTAATTTAAAAAAAAACCTTTAAATTTTATATAAACCTTATTTGCGACTGATATTACGTTACTTAATACGTTTGTTGCTTAATTCCATTAATCCAAGCACTATTGGTATTTTTATTCATTTTTAAATTTAATGGTGCAAAACAGTTTTTTTATATTTTATATTTTTCTCTTAAATTACTGAACCGATGTTAACAAAATTTTAGGGGAAGATAGACGACTACAAGAGGTACCTAAATATACAAAAAAATATACAGCGTTCCAATTAAAAAAATGCACCGTCGTGACGTCACACTTTTTTGTGACACCCTGTATAACCAAAATTATTTTTTTGAAATCTACTGTAGGTTAAAGGTTACGTCTGCAAAATATGAAAATTTTACATTAAATAATAAATGAGCTACATAAGACGGGAGGTGAGCTTCAGGTATATATATAAACATATATAAAAACGTAACGGTCTTAAACGTCAAAAACTTTTTTTGACGTTTAAGACCGTTACGTTTTTTTTCCAGCCATGTAACTATTAAAGAAAATCGCTAACAAGATTTTCCCCATGTAATTAGATTTTTAAGTTAAAAAAGTAAAACACCATCTTATGTCTGACTTTTGAGTATGATGTTTCTGCCACTTTCGATTGAATCTTCTGTTTAATTAAGAAATTCGCATTGATGTCCTGAGGAAGGGAACAAACTGTTCTTGAAAGCTTGACAAACTCAATAAAGAATTCATCCTTAAAATTGGCCATTAATTTTATGACTGCACCTTAATAACCTCTGGTTTTGAGTATTTTATATATATATATATATATATATATATATATATATATATATATATATATATATATATATATATATATATATATATATATATATATTTTTATATTATATATATATATATATATATATATATATATATATATATATATATATATATATATATATATATATATATATATAATATCCAAAATGTTCCCCTATAACTTTTTATTTTTTAAGATGGAAAAATGAAATTTGGCTTGTTAATATTTGACTTAAAAATGCATTGAATCACGTATTCAATTATTTCTGATGATTTCCTGTTTTACCGGAAGTGACCTCAACTTTTGAATTTTAAATGGAACATCCTGTATTTTTTTTAACCTATTCGATAGAAAATGACATCCTAAATACAATGACACCCATATGTCAACTTTTTACATTTTCCTTTAAAAATATTTTATTTTTTTAAAATCCAATCTAGAGTGCCATGACATTGTTAAAACAATTTTGAGTCCAGAAGGCGTGGAAAATAGTTTTAATTATCTTTCATATTTTATGTCTTTTCCAGAAAGGTAAAAAGATTTCAACTTTTATTTCTAGACATAACTAATTTTTTTTAAATGTAACAATGATGATCGTTGGCATATTCGAAAAGAGTTTTTTTGTGAATAATTTGATACCCCACACGTGATATTTGGAGTTAAATCAACAATAAAAAAGCTAAAATACAGGCATAGTAGTTGTCGCCTATAAAAATAATATTTATTTTATTATTATTATTATTAATTATTATATTTATAGGCATATAAATCAAAAGGCCTTATTAATAAACACGGCAATAACTTTAAATAACCAACTGTCATTTAATTATTAAACATATGTAAGATCATTGTTGAACATCAACGTTTTTGTTTATTTCCAAGCCTACCTGATAAAATTGCCAAAATGCATGTGACTCTTTAAATCGAATGCCACGGCCCGGCCCGGATGTTTTAATACTTTTATAAGAAACAACTACTATTCCTATTTTTTTGCTTTTTGAGTGTTGATTTAACTTAAAATATCAAGTGTGGGGTATCAAATTATTCAGAAAGAAATGCTCTTTTCAAATATGCCAACGAGCCACCATCGTTCCATTTGAAAAAATTGAGTTATGTCTAGAAATAAAGTTTTGGAATCTTTTTACTTTTCTGGAAAAGACAAAAAATACGTCAGATAATTGAAACTATTTTTTACGCCTCCCTGACTTAAAATTGGTTGTTCTAACGACGTCATGGCACTCTAGATTAAATTTTAAAAAATGAAATATTTTTAAAGTAAAATGTCAAAAGTTGACATATAGTCATTTTCTATCGAACAGGTGAAAAAAATACAGGGTGTAAAATTCAAAAGTTGAGGACATTTCCGATGAAACCGAAAATCGTCAGAAACAATTGAATACGTCATTAAATGCATTTTTAGGTCATATATCGACTCGCTAAATTTTATTTTCTCATATTAAAAAATAAAAGTTATAGGGGGAACCAGCTTTAGAAAACGTATATATATATATATATATATATATATATATATATATATATATATATATATATATATATATATATATATATATATATATATATATATATATATATATATATATATATATATATATATATATATATATATATATATATATATATATATATATTTATATATATATATATATATATATATATATATATATATATATATATATATATATATATATATATATATATATATATATATATATATATATATATATATATATATTTGCAATTTTAAATTTGTGAAGGTGCCAACCCTGACACTAATGGACTTAGTAATTTTTATCTAGTTAGGAACACTTATTTTTAAACACAACGCTACCAAATTAAAAAAGAAAATCGATTAAAATTTAAAAAACAAAAACAAATATTATTTAGAAATTGCTATTAAAAAAAATAACATCATGTATCTTGGTAAAAGTACATTTTTGACGTACATTTTAAGCAATTTTTCTTAATGAAATAATCTGAAAAATAACTTCCTTAAATATTGCCGCGTTTTTTTAACCCTCATTAAAACGTACTTATAAAAAATTATACTCTTAAAAGGATTCTTACCTGCTGTATACAGGCTATTTTGTTTTAAAGAATGGCATCAAAACTAACGAACGAAATTAAACAAAATTTTAGAAATTTATTCTAATTGTTTCAACAAATGAGGGAAAGGTATTGGGAAATACCAATTTTTTTTATTTTTTTTGTTTTATTATTGTGTAATATTTATTTATTTTAAATACTTTTCCTTATTGTTTACCATTTTTTCCAAAATTTATGAAGAGGTCAAAATTTTAAATAAACCCTAGTTTTTGGACAATTTATAAATTCCGTAATTAATAATTTTTTGGGAGAAAAAAACGAAGCCTTTAGATTATGAAAACATCTTGGCAACGCAGCCAGCTTCATAGGATATATGCGGTGGCTTCGGAGAGCGATTTTCATGTCTATTTTTAGCAGATTAGAATAATATATTTATTATTAATAGCGTGTGTGATTTGAATTTTCGAATATGGGATGGACTAAAAATAAAGAAGACGAATGTGGCAGAAAACGGTTATGTCTATTTACAAGTCGGAAAAATAGACGACTTGCAATAAAACAACGCTAAGTATGATATTATCGTTATGTAAGGTTTATAATTAGGGTTGCCATTATTTATTAGAGTGATGTCCGGACGGTCCATCAGATGCTAGGATCATTTAGTTTATAAGGTTTAGTCAACAACGGCGTTAAAAATGTATTTTTTAAATTCTTGCAATCTTTTAATAACAAGTTATAAATTTAAACAAACCATAAAACAGAAAAGACACATCTTCGACGGGACTCGAACCACGGACCATCTGGACGCAAGTCTGATTCTCAACGCACGCACAAACTATTCGGTACATAAGCGTCCTCCCATCTTTGACTGGCGATTTCTCAAAAACGAAGCCAAGTTGACACCTACACACCTGTAAGACTTAAACTACTTACTAAAAACATAAAAAGAATACAGGATAGGTTAGGTTTATTACCGCCGCGCAGGAGATGTGGGCGTGTCGCAGCGCGTTCTTCTTCTTATTCTTCTTCTTCTTCTTCCTGCGTGCCGTCTTTCACTACCAGAGGCAGCGCAGCCTCTTGGACTTTTTGTGCCTAATCTCCCATTGTCTTCTATACCGATCCTCCCATTAGTCTTGTTGCTTCTACAAGTTGATATATTCCTGTGGGCTCATTTTCGGTTGCCCAAATAATGCCTGTCTTTTGTGATTTAACGCTTTACATTCACACAGTATGTGGTAGGCTGTTTCTTCCCCCACGTAGCACATTCTGCAGCGCGTTACCAGGCAAAGCGCTGCAACTGGCTACGCTGCAGTGAGCGCGAATAATCAAAATCCGGACGGATTTACGAGTCCTGACAAAAGTCCTGATATGCTTACTAAATCCGGACGTATGCAAGCCTATTTATAATATGATTTTTCGACTCCTTGATAAATAAAATACAAGAATTAATTTTCAGGACACAAAATTTGGGATCAATCATGTCTAACTATAGTTTAAGCAGTGCTATGCTATGGAACAGGAAAAATAGTTATTTTTGTATCTAGGGTGAAAAATACTTCTTTGGTGATCGAAAAAAAAATTGTTGACGAGACGCAGCGAGTGGAAAAATTGTTCGAGATGTCCAAATAATTTTGCACACAAGTTGCAATCAATATTTTTTTTCTTCAATGACTTTAATTTCATTAAAGTAAAACCATAAAGCAATATTTCTTATTATGATATTTAATGCAAATCAATTTTTAAAAACATATTAGTCGAATCGGTCCCAGAGATAACTGTGAAACTAAGAAATGTGAAGGAAAAGTTTGTAATATTATTGAATAAGTCTATTTTCTGTTATATTATTACTTAGTATTTTATAATTTGTCTTACTCTTTTTATAATTGAACTTTTTTAAAGTTTATTAAAATTTGCTGTTATACTATTCCGTGGTATTATTTAATAATTTATAATACGTGTTTTTCATCAAAACAAGAGCTAACGTAAATATTAATGGAAGTCCATACTTTACATTGTATAACTCTAATAAATATAACAAAAATCACTAAAATCCGACCCTGGTCAGAAATAATTGTTTGTGGCGGTTGGCATAGCGACCGTACATTGTTGTCAGTTGTCACGAAAGGGTCCGTTGTTCGTTCGTTACCGTCGAAGCACGATTTAAATGTGATCAGCTGATGATGAATGCTCTTAAGGAATACGTGGACCAAGCTTATGGTAAATTGAATTATCATTGTGGAAAAGGGGTCATGGGTAAACGCAATAATATACAAAAGCGTATAACATTAATCTGGAGGTAAATGAAAATAATTTTTTTCTTTATTTTAAATACGTACCGTTTTAAATTTTCACAAATTAAGCATCTATAAAATTTGCTTTAAAGCATTTACAAAAGGTGTTTTTAAGGGACCGCTTTAGAACAAACGTAGGGAATAAAGCGTAATTTACCGACCTGACTGATGAAAAGTATGCAAATTTAACTTTTTGTCACTGCTTAAATCTCCAATTCAAATTCTTCACAGACAAATTTCTTTCGAAATCAATTTGCGAAAGTTTTCTTTTGGGTATGGTTAAAATTAAAGCCAATTCTTTGTTTAAAACCTGGTTTAATTCTTTTAAAGGTTAATTTCGCCTCCTTCTATTTGATTCGTTAAGGAACTTGTTGAGGCATATTTACTATTGTAAAAGGGTGTTTGTTGCAGAAGTGTTAATTTATTTAAATAAGTTTCTTTTATAATTTTTAACATAAACTTAACAAGTACACATATAAAATACTAAAGTCAAAAAATACTTATTTATGTAATAAAGATCGAATAAGAAGCGAATTTCAATAATCGTTATTTCGGTCCCTATTACACACAAAACTTTATCTTCTGGTGAAAATTTAATGACTTAATTTGTAGATTTTGTAAAGAAATGTTTTAATTCCATTTTTGACAATACATGTCAAATATGAAGGCAAAATACATTTTAAAAAGCAGTTGTTTTTTCATTACCGTCTTAGGTCTTTAATAAATCCCGTATGGTTCTAGGCCTATAGCGAAACCATTAGAGTACTTAGTCTAAAAAATATGTCATTTTAACAATAAAAATGACGCCTAAAACAATGTCACGCTAAAGATAAATATAATTTTGTGACACATATTGTTAGTAGTGGGCCAACTCGCATATTGTTGTAGCTTTTAAATTGAATAAATGTATTTACTAAGCAAGTAGTATTTTTGTTTTGAACTAGAATAATAAAAACACAATTTTAGTATTTTTTTAATGTTTTTTTTTTTTCATCATACATAGTAATAATATATAATATTATTAAATATTTTATGAAAGCAATATTTTTACTGCGAAAGTAACTAGATCAGGTTAATTAATTAACGAAAAATTAAACACACATACAGTAAACACATTTCAAATTATATAGGTATAGGTTATAGTCCGTTAAAAATAAAAAAAAATAATTATTCATTTTTAAAAAAGGGTAAAATGAATAATTTATACCTAAAATTTGGTAACACTTAAAATATAGGGTAGAAGGAGTTTTTTTAAACAACAAGGTACTTTTTAATAGTCCGTTTTATTTATTTATCACTTATAAGCATTAACTATAAATCATAATTGCGTGGCCCAAATTTCCGTTAATTTAGGTAATACTTTTCTTAAAATTGAGGTTTTAAAAGAATTTAAAATTAGTTAACCACCATTCTATTTTTAAAAATTAAAGCTGTACCTGTCATAACAACATACATGTCATTCATGACATTACGTCATCAATTTTCGACAAAAAGCTTTTATGATATCCTTAACTTTTATATTAAAATTAAAATAATTTAAATTTTTAATTAAGTTTTAATAATTTTATATAGTAGTTTTATCTTAAAAATGGTAGTAGCCACCTAAAAGTTGATAGGTGTTTAGATTACTAATTGCACCTAACGAAGACTTTTTAATACATAAATACGGCCCTACCAATATAATATCTTTAACAGGCATAATGACAGATTTTAAAAAACTGTTGTATCATATTCGGAAATTTATACTAATTGTAACGAATATCTTATTTGAGAAAAAAAATTAAGATTTATATTGAAAAGATGTATTTTAAATTTTAAGTTTAAAATTCCCACCAAAACGCTCCAAAGTGTCATGACGTCGATTGTGACGTCACGGTAGAGTAAACAAAGTGCAAATACAAACGCTCTTCCAAATTACAAGTTATTTTACGTGTTTAAAACTTGATTTCGAAATCGTATAGGTGGTGTTCGGTTTCTCTCTGTACTAACACGTCAATAAAAACTCCTAACAAGTTATTTGTATTCGTGCCATACAAAAAAACAATACGAGATTAGTGGCTTAGGCTTGCAAGGGGTGATTTAAGAGGAAATTTGGCCCACAACTCAGCTTTACTTTTGTGAAGATCACTTTGACGTAAGTATTTACTGAATTTTGTATACTTATAGTCCTTGTTCGAAGATTTAAATAAATAAACAAATGAAAAATGTTTTGAGGTAAGGTTTTGTCTATCAAATCAATCTTATCAATTTGCCACCTTTTATACATATAGATACATTAGCTTTTGCCAGAGACTTCGTCCGCATATGCGATATGCGCCATTATACATGCCAAAGAAAGCTATGTGTGAGTATTTGGTCTCTAAGTAGTAGAGTTACGAGATTAGTAGAATATATAATAGAAAGAGAAGAAAACTGGAAGGAAATCGCAGCCTACGCGCAGCGCCTTCTCAAATAAAAAATCTCAGAAAAGCACCATTAAGGCAGCAGAGAACTGTCTTATGACGCAACACGGACTGGGTCGAAGTAATGCTAACGCGGTCCCGATCCAGTCTTCCCTGCGCTACGCACAGGGAATGAAGGGGGGGTTTTTTAGAGGGTGGAAATCCCACACTACCGTCCATTATCTTGCGGTGTCTTAAAAAATTTTTCCCCTAAAAAAAAGTAGTAGAAAGAACCCATAACAACCTCTAATCTAAAAATTGTTTAATAAATAAGAGTTTTAATAAGGTATAGGCCTATTTTCTTACATTAATATTAAATTGTTATAAAAGTATATCATACTTACAAGGAAGTTTTTACATTTCTAAATTCTGCAGAAGATTTTGATCTTTGTTTGATGCCAGAAACTCTCCCATCATCAACAAGTCGATTCTAGGCAAGTTATGACTGCTTGGCTTTATAAATCCTCGTTCCATAAATTACGTTATTATAGACAAATCGCTCAAAAAAGCAAACTTAACACTGAAAACAATATGATCGTAAAAAATAATCGGAAAAACCTACAGTATGAGAACAAAACATAGGTTATGATCATTTGTTTACTCTTAAGTGACGTCATTCGCTCTGATTGGCGTTTAGAACATCATGGCGAATTGTCGTATTTGGTAGTTTTATTTTATAAAAATATTAATTATTCTTACTTAAAATAATAAAAAAATACCTGTTTTGTAATATCTTATTAACGTTTCATTATATGGTTATATACTTTAGTGTTTTATATTAATATGGTGGGTATAAAAAATTGTTTACCATAAGCACACTAATAATCTATATACATACATGGGTAACACTATTACGGTAATACCCAGTTTACATGTAATATCCTTTACAGAATGTTTACATTAAATTATGTATTACAAGTCTGGCCATAGCGGGACTTTCAAATTTCATTAGCCATAATAGCAAACTAAATTACTTCCATATTATGCTAATTGCTGGCACCATCGGTGCACGGTCAAGCGACACTTTAGTGGGCATAATTGGATGAGGATAATTTAGTTTATCGAAAACACTGATTATAGGTCAGTTGGTCCAAAGATAATTTTCAAAAGGTTTACTGTAAATATGTTACCGCAGCATTGCGTTGTGATAATAACACAATACATCAGGAATCGATTGTCCTTTATGAGTAAGCCAACAGAGAACGTATACAGCGTTTTTCAAAATCATATGGATTTTTTTAAATTAAATTAAAAAAAAAAAAAAAACATGAGTTTGGCATTAGTTTGTGCTTTACCTCCGATAAAAATAATGCAAAAATAACATTTGTTAAATGTTAAAATTAGCTTTTTCAAAATGTATCAAAAATTTTATTTTTTATTGAAACAAAATAATAATAATAATAAAAATTTGTTCTAATGCCATTTTATGTCTATAAATAATGTCCTATTCTATAATAAAATTAAATTTGTCAATATTATTTTACTTGTGCTAAAATTTTCCACTTTTAATTTTAATATTTCCAAAAGACAAAGTAAGATAAGCAAAAATTTTTATAAAAGTATTATTACAAAGTAAGCCTTTAAACTATCAAATACGCTTATATGAGTTTTTTACGGATTTTTTTATATGTCAAAAATTGAAAAAAATAACTTTTTTGTGGGTGGCTCAGACTTTGCAAACGGACGTAAAATTGCGTAATAAACAACTTCCTATGAGTTTCTTTTTTTTTAGTTTCAACGTCATTTTAACCAATTAGCATCATTTTTTATCGAATATAATAATAAAAAAAATCCATAAAATGCAAACTTTTTAAAAGACCCTTTACAGGTTTGCAAAATGATTTGCATCAAATTGGAATTTGTTCTATTATAAAATTAGAAGACGCGGTTAAAATTTACTTGTATAAAAATCAAAAACTAAGTAAACTATTTCAGTCAGGCGGTTTCTTTTACTTGCCATAAGATAACTAACAAATAAAAAGTTCCTTTTTAATTGTACTTATATATCTTAACTTAAAATTAAATTCTAGAACTCTAAAATATATTATTCTTTTAAAGGTAAAATAGGCAATATTATTTAAAAACGCAAACAAATAACGAAATGCGCTTCATAACATAATATATTGGGATATAAAAGTCAGCTTTTTTAAAGTCTATTTATTTATTTTTATTTTTTTTTAGTAAAATATGTTATAAATAAATTTTAATTATTTTTAAACAAGCACCTATAAAAATTACGGTTTACTACGCTAACAAATTTTAACAGTATTTATTTTTTTATATTCAAGTCTATTTTATTTTATATAAGTTTAGCAAATGATATTCCCCTTAATAAATATCTTGCCCTTACTGCATACATGAAACTAGAACAAAAACGATGGGATCATGTTAACAAAATATCTCGAGGGTAAATAAATTCCAATCAAAATGCCGACCTTAACCTAACATGATAATAATGCAAATTAACCATCTATGTTAAGCAAAGGTACAGCTAAGGTGTTAAATTTGTAGTAAATTTAACAGTATATAACTGTTTTAAATGTTAAGTGTTTGTCAGTGACTTTAAGTTTTTAAATGTTCATTATAAAACAGCACAAATGAGTGTTTTTTGTTTTAAGATTGATTTTTTGTTATAAAAAAATACATATACACCTGATGAAGGCCCTTCCAGGCCGAAACGTCGTAATTTGACATTAATTAAATAAAAATTGCTTAGTAAGCAACTGTTTTTATATATTGCTGATTATATATATATATATATATATATATATATATATATATATATATATATATATATATATATATATATATATATATATATATATATATATATATATATATATATATATTATATATATATATATATATATATATATATATATATATATATATATATATATATATATATATATATATATATATATATATATATATATATATATATATATATATATATATATATATATATAGGTATATCCAGGGTGTTACAGAATGTTGTGAGGAAAATTTAGGTATATGAAAAAAGTTCATATAAACATGGGTCCGGAAATGCTTTGTTTTTGTGATAGGGGTGTTTAAAGATTTTCGCCATTTCAATTTTTTTTTGCATTTCTCGAAAACCCGTGGAGATTTTCTACACGTAAATGTATTATTATAGGTCACATTTACATGTACAAATTTATTTTCTAAGGGACTTACATCAGTGGCGTTCATGCCGGTAAGTTCTTATTTTTAGAGAAGAAAACTGTATGCCATTGGTTTTTTCAAAAATTATTTTATTTTATACAGTTTTTTTCGCTAAAAATAAGTACTTACCAGCACGAACGCCACTGATCTAAGTGCCTTAGAAAACAATTTTGTACATGTAAATCTGACCTATATTTATACATTTGCGTGTACAAAAACTGATCTTAATATCTCCACGAGTTTTCGAGAAATGTCAAATAAACTATAAAAGGCAAAAAACTTTAATCACCCTGTATCCTAAAAACGAAGCATTTCCGGACCCATGTTTATATGAACTTTTTTTTATATTTTTGGATGTATAATCTGCCCCTAAATTTTCCTCATAACATTCTGTAACACCTATATATCTATATATATATATATATATATATATATATATATATATATATATATATATATATATATATATATATATATATATATATATATATATATATATATATATATTTATATATATATATATATATATATATATATATATATATATATATATATATATATATATATATATATATATATATATATATACTACCTACTGGGTAGTAAGATTTTTAGAAAAAAAATTTTGTTATATAAATGTGGATAAACATAGACCCATGAAATTTGGGATAAATGTAAATATATTTAGATTTACTTACAACAATATCTGTAATTATCTGCTACCCTGGTAAGGGGTTAAAATCTGCACTCCCGCAGTTTTTTTTGTGATTGGTTTGCAATTTAATAAAATGGTTTGTTAGAGACTAACTTAATTACAAAACGTTTTTGTATTTGCATTTTGATTGTAAATTATGACGATCTTGTGTAAAAAAAAATAAATACATGTCTGCAATACGATGTCAGCAATACAAATAAGCGACATAAAACGATAAAATTAAAAAACCATTGAGAAATGCATACATGAAAATTTTAATCCTTTTCCAGAGAAGCAGATAATTACACATATTGTTGTAAGAAAGCTATGAAAACCATAAAAAACATAAACATATATCTCAAATGCCATGCGTCTATGTTCGCATTTATAAAATAAACTAAAATAAATAATATTTTTCTTTAACTTTTTTAGACCTGTAGTTCAAAAGTTTAGAACTTTTGAAAACTTTTTTGTATTTTTATCCAAGGAGTAATAAAGAAACAAATCATATATATTAGAAAATGGTTTTTACTTAATATTAAAAAATACTTTACTCTTAATCTATTTCAATACAGTTTAAAGGGAAAAGGTACCAAAGAGAAGCATAAAAAAATATTTGAATAAGTTTTGTTAAAAATTATAGTTAAATAAAAAGTATATATATATATATATATATATATATATATATATATATATATATATATATATATATATATATATATATATATATATATATATATATATATATATATATATATATATATATATATATATATATATATATTTTTTATTTATTTATTTCTTATATGGCACATAAATTTGGTAGAAGATCTAAAGGTAACTTAAGCCAACGAATATTAGACCTACCTGATTTGAGATTAGGAATTCTAGTACAAGCCCGATCTTTGCGAACGGCAGCAGATTGCCGCCGCGCCGTGGGGATGAAACGAATAAAAAGGTTCGTAGTTCGAAACATGGGTAATAAAGGTGGTTGGTAGATGTTTAAGGCAAGTGGGGTTGAGCCGCTTCAGGCTAGGAAAAGCTTCTCTACTGCCTGCATTTATTAATTTATAAAATATTAACCATTTCCATTGCCCTTACTGTTAAACCTTTACTTTAAATATTATTTTATATAAAATGTGTAAAGAAATGGTATTAAATGACGCATTTATTACTTACCAACCCGCCCAAAGATTTTTGGAAAATAAAATTGTTAACAATAGTATAAATTGTAAGTAAGTTAAAACTATAAAAACCCTTATGCTACTGACATAAATTTATTGTGCAGCATATTACCACTTTATCACCTCACCTAGTGAAAAGCAGTGTAATAAGAAGCAGAAATAAAAGTCGTTTAATGTAAAAGCGGGCGCAACCCTTTAATATGTAACGTGGGTCACGTAAGAGTTTTAAGCTCTTTTAAATTTATTACAATGTAAAAATTCCAATTGAGTTTGTTTCAGTAGGTTAGGAGGTCCTTGGCTTTTATAGAGTAAAACATAAAGTGTGACTCAGGACAAGCTCTAATTAAAAGATTTAGCTAATCACAGATTACCTTTTAAAAGGATTGCGTGGTAAAAATATTAAAATTAAAATATTATTGTTGCTAAAAATAACATAGCAATTAACCTGGCTATGCCTAATAATCTACTTAAAATTAAAACATTAAGGAAAACAATACTTTAAAAAAAAATAAGTACACATTGTTTAGCAGCAAAAATAAACATCTTAAAAACATTTAGTATAAAAAAATGACGCTAAAAATAACGACCAATAAAAATAGTATTCGTAAAAAAGTTTTACCAATCAAAAATAAACCTGGTCTAAGAGGAAATATGTCAAAGAGGTATTTTTGATAAATTACATTTTGAATAGGCATTTGTCAAAAATGATATCTGTAAGTTAATTGAATAAAAATGCCATATTAAAGGGATACCCGTCAAAAGTTAAAGTTAAAATAGGTTTGAATTAATCTGGTTAAATATGACATATTTAAAATTAAATGCATGATAAAAGTAGATAAAAATTGCATTTAAATAAATTGGTAATATATATTAATATAACACCTCCCAAAAACATAACTCAAATTTTAATATAAATTAAAGTTTTATTATTTTAAGAAGTTAAAACTATTTTAATTGGTGTAATAATTTGAACAAATTATCTTACCTTAGCCATTTCTGATTAGACCGACCATAGCGAAGAATCTCAATCAAACCTTGGTTCTGGAAACGTGGTCCGTTTAAAAACTTAAAACTTTTCTTTTTTCTCTTTTAACTATTTTATAAAATAATTGATAGAATCATGACTTCAACACACTGTATACTTTTTTGTTGCACATAGTTTTGAATAGTTTAAAAGCATTTTTTGTTACGCGTTAGAGATTTGTATCATATGTGTTTGTTTTAAATAATATTTGTAAATCAAAATTAAAATAAAAGTAAATAATTCTGAATGTTTATTATATATATCTATATAGCGTAGAATCTCACACACTGGGTTTTGTGTATTTTTTTCTTATTAAGTTATATTTAATTAAACCTATAAGTCATTTTTTTTTAAATAAGGCGTTTAAAAATACTTTAATTAAACATATTTTTAAACAAATAATAATTTTGTTAACATTAAACTCTTATAAAATATTACTTTGTTTTAAATAAAAAGTAAAATAAATTGTATCTTTTATTTACCATTTTAAAGTATTTTTCTTTGATTTACGTTTACTAAGAATTTTATTATAAAGCTTAATATATTATGACCCTTTTGTTACTTATAAAAATGCATATATTTATAAAAGTTTTTTATTAATAAAGATTTTCTGTTTTTAACTCTTAGTTTTTATGAATTATAAAATTTTAAATATGTTGTTTAATTTTTGGAAAATTAAATTTTAAAAGTTGCAAGTATTTTATAAGAGGCTTTTTAAACGCATGAAGTTTCCCATTTAAAACCGTGCGCCATTTCTTAATTTTTTTTTACAAATATTTTGTGCTAGATTTTAAGGTGAATAATAAGATTAAAGCAATAAATCGTGAGAAGTTCTGTCAAACTGCAGATGTTTAAATACCAATTGTATGGAACATTATGCCATTTTTTTTAAGTAAAAAAATGGTTTTCAGAATTTTACTTTTTATAGCATTAAAGAAAAATGTTATAAAGGAAAATTTTTAAAAGGAAAACAGAAAAAATACATTACAGTCCAGTTGTATATAGATATATAGTTGATTATATCTTAATATCAAATGTATTGTTTTTCAGGGCAAATTATGTTTGTATAATATATGCTATACAGGGTGTCCCAGAAGTAATGGGACACAGAACAACAGCAGATTACTCAGGTCAAAATAATGCAATAAACGTAAACCTGCCTTAACCCAAAGTTGATATTAACTAAGATACAAGGTGTCGAACTTTTAATTTTGTTTTCGATTGTCGTAATATTTTCGTAACTAAATGACAAGGCGGTACAAAATTAGGAATTGGAGGTTTTTTGAGGGGAGAAATTCAAATTCGTCCATACTGTTGATGTTGCTGATAGAGGGCGCCAGCTACGACCTACTTCACTTGTTTTAGATGGCATAACTTTTTTAAGCTTATTATATTGACCTGTTTATTAAAAAAGAGGTTACTATAATTGCCTCTGTTTTGAGATAAATGCATTTTAAAGAACCCCACAATTTTCCTATGAAAAATGGTTTTTGGCCAATTGTTTTCAAACTTTGCAAAGTAATAGTTTTCAACACGCTGATCAAAAGTCTCCACGGGCAAATAACCCAAAAACACCTATAACCCCCTCAAAATTAGCCTTAAAGGTCACTAGGGATTTGAAGAATTTTGAGGGTGATTTTGGGGGGTTAGAGGAGTTTCTGGATTTTGTGCCAGTGGAAACCTTTTGATCAGCGTGTTGAAAACTATTACTTTGCAAAGTTTGAAGACAATTGGCTAAAAATCATTTTCCATAAAAAAATTGCGGGCTTCTTTAAAATGCATTTATCTCAAAAACAGTTGTTCCTAGAGACTTAATGAGGTATACATTTTTGACGCAGAGGGAATTATAGTAACTTCTTTTTTAACATACAGGTCAATATAATAAGCTTAAAAAAAGTTATGCCATCTAAAACAAGTGGAGTAGGCCGTAGCTGGCGCCCTCTACGAGCAACATCTAAAGTATGGACGAATTTAAATTTCTCGCCTCAAAAAACCTTTAACTCCTTAAATTACCGATATGTCATTTAGTTAAGAAATCATTACAAAAAAACAAAAACAAAATTACAAGTTTGACACTATGTATCTTAGTTATTATCAACTTTGGGATAAGGCAAGTTTACGTTAATTGCATTTTTTCGACCTAAGGAATCTGCTGCTGTTCTTTGTCCCTTTGGTTCTGGGACACCCTGTATAAAATAAACCAATGTATTTAGAAAAAAACTAAAAGAGATATAAAAAAATAAATACATTTTTTTTAACAGAATGTGAAATTTTGATTTTAAATAGGACACCCCCATGTAGTGTAGTATATTTTAATTTTTCATAAAATTCCAAATTTATTGACTATTTACATGGTTGCGCCCAAAGTTGATAGCTTCGGAGTTATAAACAGTTTAAAATCGGAATTTTTAAAGTTCAACGACTTACTAAGCAAAAAGATTTAAAATAAAGCAAAATTAATTTTGTATTTCTATCTTAACATTTTAAAAGCTATCTAATGGCACAAACGACAGGTGATATAGTCTGTCTAAAAGTATACCGTGTTAGCTCTTGCCTTCATTTATGGATTATACCTGCCGACTTCAATGAGACTGTGAATCGGTAGGTATTAAAGGACAGAACATTAGGGACGGACTTTAATAATATAAAGATTTATAATTAATTGTTTATTAAGGTAAGAAAGTACATTAAGAAATGAAATATATTCAAAGTTTTAATAAATTTATAAATGCATTATCTATACATAATTACATTTTTAATCTAAATATCTAAATCTAATTCTGTTTTACTATCAGAGTCATCATTGAAATTAATTACAATAGGATTTATGTTGTTTTGAATAGAAATGTAAGAGTCCTCAATTTTTATAATGTGCTGTAGTGAATTTTTCCAGCTCTTAACTGGTATGTTAGTAATTACATTTTTTATCAAATTTATAACACTGGGACTTAAAGTAGGTGTAACATTTTTTGTTTTGATCTGTGATTTTACTTGGTTCCACAAATGCTCTATGGGGTTAAACATACAGTGATACGAAGGAAGCCTTAAGACAGTATGCCCAGCCTGTTTAGCCAAATTATCACATACATATTGTTTTTTAATTGCATATGAATTTAGGACTTCCAAAAGATGCGTTTTTTGTAACTTAATTTAAAATAAATATCATTTTATAACAAATATTCCTGGATTTTAGTTTTTAAACTACTTGATGAAGCTGGTGCTTTGTGTAGCAGACGGCTGTGGTAGCTTGCGTTATCCATGACAATAACACTGTTATTTGGAATATTTTTTAAAAGATTTGAAAAAAAAGTTATCAAAAAGTTCTGCACTTGTATCCTCATGATAATCCAAGCTAAAATCCCTAATAGTCTTTGCAGACAACAGCAAGCAGTTTGGGACAAATCCGTCTTCTGAA
>JAHBCN010003642.1:47500-50000 GCA_019359885.1 Listronotus oregonensis | reverse complement strand
TCTTTATTTTTAATTTTATTAAAAAAAGCTACTTTTGAAAAAACTTTTGCTACTTTTTAGAGTAAGATTGGGATAAAAACATTTAACAAAATCTATACGCAGTATTCAGATAATTGACAAAACTTTAAATGGTTCAAGAGTCAAGTGCATTTATTTGAGAAGATATGGAAATAAGTTACTAGGAAAAGTTGTTCAAAAGTGAAAGATATTTCCTAATATCCATTTTCGAAAAAATCGGCCTACTTTTATTAATTTGTGATAAAAATTATTTTAATATTAATTAACTAATTCCAAATTAACAACTCATTATTGTACTAGTAGGCGTTGATAGTGACAAGCTTTATTGACACTTCGCTTTTATAATTCATTACCCGCAGTAACGTCAGCTTTAAATGCTTACTTAACAGCAAAAAATTTGATTAACTTGATATCAAAAATTTAAATTGATATTAAAATAAATTTAATCACAAATAAATAAAAGTAGGCCGATTTTTTCAAAAATTGGTATGAGAGACTACCTTTTAATTTTAAACAACTTTTCCTAGTAACTTATTTCCATATCTTCTCAAATAAATGCACTTTACTCTTGTACCATTACCAAGTTTTTTTAAATTTTCTGAACACCGCGTATAAAATATGTTAAATGTTTCTATCCCAATCTTACTCTAAGAAGTAGCAAATTTTTTTATCAAGAGTAGGTTTTTGCGATAAAATCAAAATTAAAAATTTTTCTCTTCAACACCTTTTCCGTGGACATACTGTATATATATATATATATATATATATATATATATATATATATATATATATAATATTATTATATTTAAAATATATATATATATATATTATAATATATATATATATATATATATATATATATATATATATTATATATATATATATATAAAATTTTTATTTTATATATATTATTATATATATATATATATATTATAATAATTATTATTTTTTAAATTTTTGTATATATGTAATATATATAATATATATATATATATATATATATATATATATATATATATATATATATATATATATATATATATATATATGGTAACGGATTCTCGGGTGACTGCGTGTTACTTCTGTTGAAGTAGACAGTTTTGTGGTTGACGTTTCGATGACATCTCAGTCATCTTCTTCTGAACTTTACTGGACGGTGTCTAGATGTTCACTGATGTGTATTTTCCTAGGAAAATAAGTGTCCGACGAGAACACAAAAATGCTGTTAAGCAAAAACAACAACTTCAGCCTTGACTCCAGCACACGATAAACACAGGGCATAAAATCAACTTCCAGGGCACCAGAGTTATACAAAAGCGAACATTTTCAGACAAGAATTATACGAGAAGCAATTGAAATCAAAAACGCAGAGAAAAACCTAAACAAACGGGATGATGGCCAACGTCTCGCCGCATCGTGGAAACCTTTAATTTCATTGCTTAAAACACACAAAATCCCGAATTCAATACCAGCACACAGCAGTACACAAGAAGAAAACAAACCAACACGACGCAGCCAAAGACTGGCGCTGATTGGCCGAAATATATATATATATATATATATATATATATATATATATATATATATATATATATATATAAATATATATATATATATATATATATATATATATATATATATATATATATATATATATATATATATATATATATATATATACAGGTTATCCAAAAACAATATCAGAAATTAAGTAGTGATTCTATTAAAAAAATGTAGTAAGTTATAGAAGAAAATGTCGAAATCTCCACCATTACCAAGATACAAGGTTGTAAAAAATCATTTTTTGTTTGATTTTTTTTTCATATTTTTTTATTCTTTAACCGATTAAGTTGATATTTGGTATAACAACAAACCCTTGATAATGTTAATTTCAAGCAAGGCGGATAAAGTTAAATTACTTATGTAACTGATTTCAAACGCATAAAAACTTTGTAGTCGATTTTCTGGCTGAACGGTAAGGATTTTTGACATTATTCAAGAGAACAATATTTTTCAAGTTTATAATAATTACCTCTAACATGTTATTCTCTGTTTAAAAATATCTTTTGAAATAGAAAAGTTATAAAAACGAAATAAATGTTACTTTTTAGGTAAAGTGGCCTCCAGCGAAATAAAAAAATAACCAATTTGTTCTTAGAATTGAAAGTCAACCAAACTTGTTTCTTATACCAAATACCAAATATCAACCTAATCGGTTAAACAATAAAATATTTATGCCAAAAAAATTAGACAAAAAATGATATTTTACATCCCTGTATCTTGGTAATGCATTATATATATATATATATATATATATATATATAATATATATATATATATATATATATATATATATATAATATATATATATATATATATATATAATATAATAATATATATATATATATATATATATATATATATATATATATAGTTAGGAACCAAGAATAGAGAACAAAGAAAATACACTGTGTAAAATACG
>JAHBCN010003642.1:0-42500 GCA_019359885.1 Listronotus oregonensis | reverse complement strand
TTATAATAAAATAATTAAAAAACTATACTAAAAAATAGGTTATCAGCCTAAATTCTTAAAAGGAGGAGCACATGCTTGCCGCATTAAACATCGCTTCTTGTCACATTAGCAAAGTAAAAGGACGTCTGGCAAGGTTAGTGTTGGTGTTTTGTGTGGTTAGAATTCCACGTTAAACTATAGATCCTGTTTGGATTATCATTTCCAGAAGGTTATGAGGGGTAGTTCAGTAGTAATAGATAGTTTTATAATGTCCGTAGCGGCACTACCGCGGTGTCTAGGTCTGTTTTAAAAAAGCGAATTGATATAGTGAGCACCTATAGACAAACCGTTATATCTAAAGATAATTAGCACCATCTAATACTGCTTTTTAAAGTACCACAATAATATATTCTAAGTTTTTATTTACCTTTAAAAAAAAAGAATAAATAATAAAAATCGTAGATCCCAAACCCAGAATTTTTTTAAAATCCCCAAATTTTTTTAAAAATGTTTAGGTATCTAATATCTAGGTACTTAAACAAATCACTTTACCGTAGTTTATTATTTGCCGTTTCCCTCTGTTGAGTAGATAAGCTTCAAATAAACTTCACCCTGTATGTTACCGTGAAACTACACGCTTGTCAAAACAAGTCATAATTTTATTTTTACTTTTTCGCTAGACCTAATATAAAAATATGATCTGATATTTAATAAAATTCAGACAAAAATCAAATATGATTTATAGAGCAATATTATTAAAAATAGGTTTTAATCTATTAATTATGGAACATCATTATAAAAATGCTTAGCTTTTCTCTCGCACTGGAGATAAAATGACCGTTTGCGCTTTAAGAATTAATTTGTTTTAATTTCTTTTAAAAATATTTATTTTTATTACTCTTTCTTTATTTGAATATAAATGAAAAAGATAAATAAGTCTGAAACCCCTTTATTGTTTGTTTAACTTACTTAAAAGAGCGGTTCTAGGAAATCTTTATGGTTGTGGTTGCTAATGCTTTCACATTTGCATTTGCAGTAGCCCAAATGTGTACGAGAGTAAAAGTACAAAGCTTTTCATTCAAAAGTGTATTTACACAAAAAGTTAAAGTTTTAACAGTGTTTCCGCTTAAGTTTATCTTAAGGGCATTTTGTAAGTTTTGCTAATTTAAAAGTTTTTAAGGTTTCTAAATGTTAAGAAAGAGATACTTAATAAATAGGTGGTTTGGTAAAATTTTAAGCTTTTATATAGTTGAAGTGTGAAATAAAATTGCGAAAACATATTATTTGATTAATGAAAAAAATAAAGTTTATCTTTAATTAACAATTATTTTTTATAGTAGCAAATAGAATATAACAATAATTAAATAGGGTAATTACGACCTACAAATTTAGATACTTAAAGTTAGAATATAAAGAAAAAAATATTTTAAATTATTTTTAAAAAATGGCTTAACATAATTACAAAAAATGTACTTATTCTATCTACATTATTTGGCCGCCACTACTGTGGATTTTTAATCAACATTTTTTACTGTTTTACAATGTTTTTTTTTCATCAAAATGATTTATTTGCTTTAGTTTGTTATAATTTGTGTGTTTAATTTATATCCCAGTAACTGAAGACCTGAAAATATCCAAAGATGTAAATAAATCTGTACAGTTTTCATTTGTGGTGCAATTTTTAGGTCTTCACGGATGCTTTCGAGCAAGAAAAAGTTTAATACGATTTCGACGTGGGAACCCGCTGAAAATGGCCCCCCAAAGTCCCAAAAATGAGTTTTCCGCAAATATCTGCCAAAAATGCAAATAAGAGAATTTTTGTTTAAACAAAAAATAAAGATCACCTCGAAATCTACAAAAATGGGTTTTACCATTTTTTTCGCAACACCAATATTTTTCGCAAAAACGGCAGTCGAAAAATCCATAACATTCCACACTGGATATATGTGGGGGAGTAGTTTCTTACTAAAAAATGCAGATGGGCCGATCATTTTTTTATCAAAACGCAAGAAAGATGGTAAGGGAAATTTTCTGGCATCATTGAACACTTGCTAAGGTCTCATTATAAAAAAGAAATGTTAATAACAAACCATTTTTTAAAAAATATCAATAAGTTAATGAGATACTCTCAAAATATTGTGAAAAAATAGTTATTTACCTAACAAGTGCGGAAAGTGATACTTTTCCGCACGCGACGGCAGTGGGGCGGAAAAGACACTTTCCGTACGTGTTAAGTACAACATTTTTTCTACGAGTGTGTAGAAAAAATCAAACTAAAAACCATTAGATAATATTTATTTTTACCATTACTACTTATTATTATTAACAACATTAATCAGAAGAACAGTTGGTTTTGCAAATGAATCGCAGAGGCAAGTTGTTGTGGATAAGTTGCGGAGTTGGAGATTGCCGTTGAGGTGTAATTAAACCGGTCGTCGTTACAGGTAACAGAGACACATTGTTGCTTGCTAGAAGACGGTACAATGGGCCTTGAGTCCGTTTTGCTGTGTTCAAAGGTAGATGAATTTTGGGATAATATTTGTTTGATAAGTCCTTCTTGAAACTTGTAGAGCTTTCTAGGTAGCCTTCTGCAACCTCCAAGTATTTTAATATTCGTTATGCCTTCACCAGAATTAGCTAACATTGTAGCTGAGGAACGGCGAATGCTATGTCCCGTGTAAAGTTCTGGGTTTGGAAGACGTAAATAGGCAACTATTTCAGAGGGCATCTTGCCAAAAGTATTTATGCCTATGCACTGGACAGTACAAGCCAATTTTTTGTAATTAACAAAAAATCTTCTGTGTGGTGTTTCGGGCTTTCGTAAACTGGAATACTTTTTATACAAAGCTAGATATTTTTCTTTTTCAATTTCCTCGGAAATGACAAAACTTCGGCTAGAATGGTTTTTGGAGTCTGGAATATTTACAATTAAAAGATTCTCCTTATCGTTAATATCATCAATGCTAATTTTCATCAATTCTTCTCGACGACACGCACCAGCTAGTCCGAAAATTGTAGCTACCTTCATCGCTAGATAGACATCATTTGCAGCATCATTAATAAATTTTGCTATTTCATCTTTCGAGAAAATTTTGGCCTTCTTGGGTTTAAATCCCACATTTTGCTTCTTCAAAAATGATGTAACTTTGAAATATTTGCTTAAATCCATGTTCTTTTCGATCTTAATGACACTTTTTAACATGGAATACCTTGACCATAAGGTATTGTGTTTACATGTTTTAGCAATTTCCTCGAAATATGCCATAAAAACTTTTTCTTTCATACTTTTGATTTTTTTCTTGCCACACCAGCTTGTAAATGCTGCATATTCTTTCTCGTACCTGTGCCTCGACTTGGACGGCAACAAATCTAAATTTGCTATTTCGGCTGCTTTGAGAATGGATTCAGGTAATTCCTCGTCAAAAGACTCCATGGGAAACGTTTATTATTCAAAATCGACGATACTGATCAGAATGTACCAAAGTCACTTTTATTAATCGATGACTTTTAATGACTTTGATCTTTATAATAATAAATTAAGAATTGCGCCACAAGGGAAAACTGTACAGATTTATTTAACTTTGTCTCTTCATTTACTGGACTATTAAGTTTTATTGTTTATTTATGATTTTTTGGTCAGTAAACTGGCGCATAATTTATTGCAACTTAGAGTTAGTAATGTTTTGCTTATTTTTATTACAAGTTTTAACTATCTGAAAATAAGATTAAAAAAAGTATTTGTCAGTTAATAATTTGCTTTTTTTAAGTAATCCCATTAAATAACTGCACGAGAATTTAAAAAAAATCTAGAACTATATCTGCAGTTTACTGCATATAAACTTTTTATTAGTACGATGCAAAACATTTTTTTATTATACAACTATAAAAACCGCTCAACCATTCATTTATATAGATTAGAAACGAGTTTATTACTAAATTTGATTAAATATTAATTATTTCTTTTACCATTACTTTTGGTACAATTTCTTAAACAATAACTGTATTTAATTTTTATATTATTTAGTGTGCAGCTGTTGCTGGTTGTTTATGATAATAATAGTTTGATTTGTAAAATTAATAAGGATAAATAAGCTGTAGCCTCTTTTTACTGTTTATTTAAAAAAAAATATTTTGGGAAATAAATACCTTTTGCATACTCCGAAACTACCTTTTTTTAGTGCCTAGAAAATCAATTCAAATTGTAAAAAGTGGCGCTAGTTTTATCTCCGACATTTCCATTCGAAGCATTCTTATATCACATTTTGGCCCTTAAAGACCTTTTATGTCGATATTTCCTAAAAAATAGGTCTACTTCGCGTCGGTTTTCCATACCGAATGAAAGTAATCTGTACTTTTTATCGCCTTCTAACCTAATTTTTTTATAAAGTGTTTCTCATTTGGATGCTTTCAGTAGAAATATGAAAGCTCTCTGCAAAAAGTAAAGAGGAACAGAGCACAATTTGTATGAATTATTTTTTGGTATTTTTTAAAGCTCTTCATGCTTCTAAAATTTAAAATATTTGCTTTTTATTTTTCTGTCGACTTATATATAAGCTTTTTAAGACTTAACTTATTTAGGTTCCCATTTAGTGTTCCTTACAAGACTTTTTTAACGTTAAAATAATTATATTAACCTAAAATGTTTTTTCAACATAATGTTTAATGTTTAGTATTCATCCAACTAAACTCACTACCGTAAACGTCTTCTTCATCAGGTAATTCTCATTAGAGTTCGGTATTGTGCACGTTTTAAACATTGTGTCGCTCTAATTACACTGCAGTTTTATTATAATTTTTTTTATCTTGGGTCAGTCCATGAAGGCTGATGCCTAAGTACTAACGTACCGTGGGTGTCTTAAGTGTGGTGAGAGGGAGTTTGTTTACACGGGACTTAAATATTTGGAGATTGGGAGGAGAAGGATAAACTTCTGCGGGCAGCAGGTTCCTTATTCTTGACACTCTAGGGATAAAGGAACGAAAAAAGCGGGAAGTTCGGGGTCTCTCTAACTGAACTGTAAAAGGATGCATGAAAGTTGCACTACGTGTTGCTCTGTTGGGAGCTGCTAGAGAAGGAATTATACTGGACAATTCCTCTAAGCAGAAGCCGTGAAAAATACCTATAGAATAGAATAGAATAGACAGATCCCCTACAGCTCGACGGTGGGCAAGAAGAGAAAGCCTTTTTGCAAACGTTGAATCGTTAATAAGACGAACGGCTCTTCTTTGAATGGAGTCCAAAATGCTAAGTGTTGTAGGGGACGCCATTTCCCAGACACGAGAACAATATTCTAAAGAGGGTCTGATTTGGGATACATACAGAGGGTACAGATTGGAAGAAGAGAAATATTTTCTGGCTCGAAAGAGAAATCCAAGCTTTTTGAAGCTGCCGAGGCTATGGATGTAATGTGTTTGTGCCAGTTGAGGTTATTCTCAAAAGTAACGCCGACAAGATTAAACGACCCTTTGTTCTGCAGAACTTGGCCGCTCATATGTAAGGGATGAGCATTGGCAGACTTTTTTCGCGACAGCGAACATGACTGTGTTTTCAAGGCGTTAAATTGAACAAGATTTTTAGCGCCCCAATCCAAGATAAGTTTGAGGTCTTGTGAAAAAAATATCTGCATTGACCTGCGCTTGTTTTCCAAATCAGAATTACATGGTGGCTTAAAAAATTGAATACTAGAGTGAAGGGTACTATGATCAGCAAAATTATGAATAGGATGGATTGTTGAAGAGAGAAAATGGTTAATGTGTAGAAGAAAAGCGTGGGTGCCAGCACTGAGCCTTGAGGCACCCCAGCATTAATTTGGTAAAAGCTGGAAGAATGACCATCTACAGTAACTGATATACGTCGATTAAACAGGAAACTGGAATTTGATGTCTTAAGTTCCTTTTCCTTACCCAAATACATAATTATTAAAATATTATACATCTTTATTATAGCTTTCGTTTATATTTCCAAATCTTCGAGTTATCCTAGGTAACTTTTACCTACCCGGTTCTACACGTTGGATATGGATATATTGAATATATGATAAGAAAGAAATACGACATAAAATTAATATATTCTAACTGGGACCCCTTATTTATCGATTCGTGTTTGAAAGCGTTTTTTTTTAATGTTTAAAAATTGTTAATTAAAAAATAAATACGTGAAGTTAAATATGTGAAACGCCAAAGCACAAAAAGTTAATATTGTATCGAATTTTAGCGATATAATATGATAATAATTATATCGTTGACGAGTTTTTTTGGATTTCATAACTTATTTAAAACAGTTGTATGATCTAAAATCTTTCCTCCAAAAGCATATTTCATTGTAATCAACACTAAACGCTAGACTTTGACAGTATGTTAACTTTTGTGTTTTAGCATTTCAGGTTTTTGTTGTTAGCTTTTACTTCTTTTTAATTAAAATAGTGAATTTTTCATATCGACTCATATAATACTGTTGTTACCAAAAATAAATATAAAATTCTTTTTATTAAAACGTATTAAAAAAATAGAACGATTTTAAAAACGACCCAATAAATAAGTTTTTTTGTTAATGTGACGCAGCAACAATTTTCACACACCAATAGAAAACAATTTTTTAATTAATCTTAATTCCTTTTTTAACATGTAAAATATTTGTACAATCCTAAAATACCTTTTATTGTATTTCCATTATTTGATTAAAGATTAAAACACAAATATTTGAACTGTAAATAAAAATTACATAAAAGAAAGCTTTTTTTGCTTATTGACTTACTCTTGGGAAGAATAAGAAAATAAAAAAGGTCAAACGGATTTGTGACAGAAAGAAAATACAAAGACGGGATAAGAGCCTATTTATACAAAGACGTGCATTCTCTACCCAGGATCTTTAATTTTAAAGATGTTTTTGGACCTAAGGGACTGAAAGCCGAAATACATTTTACATGCTTGTTACATTTGATTTTATGGATCAAATAGAAAGAGTATATTTGTATAAATTAGAAATATATATATATATATATATATATATATATATATATATATATATATATATATATATATATATATATATATATATATATATATATATATATATATATATATATATATATATATATATATATATATATATATATATATATATATATATATATATATATATATATATATATATATATATATATATATATATATATATATATATATATATATATATATATATATATATATATATATATATATATATATATTGGAATTTTTCTTGGTTTTTTTGGTTCGATTGGCAAAAGGTAAAACAGACAAAAAATTATGTCATGTTTTTAATTTAAAACATTTTACAAGTGACGTTTCGACTGGTTATCCAAGTCTTTTCCTAAAACCATTATTCTAAAAATTACAAATTATGCTCGGAATTTGGCAGTTTAAAAATACAAAAGCCAGACTTACCTTAAGCGTAATGAAAATTTAGCCTGTGCCAGCAATTAAAAACAACAAAAAATTGTCACACACATTATGTTGTATAGACAGCACATATTAAGGATTAAGAGGCCGCGCGCAACCTTTTCGGGTGGCATGCTTGCTTAATGGATACGCATCTTAACACCAGAAATATTTAGGCAAACCCCATTTACAAACTGGAAATGTTCAAAACCCACTTAAAATAAATAGAAATTTTACTAAGGACATTAATAATTCTACGTTTTGCACTTAGTATGATGTGAATACTTTTGTTCATGTGTAAGTTATTTAGTATTTACCTGAAGATACATTTTAAATAGGTAAAAACAATAAATATGAAAAATACTTTCGGCGTTATTTATTGTTCGGTAAATTTTGTATATAAGTTAATTCTAAGACTTTTTGCAAACTATAATCGGATTTTTTAACACAGAACTTACGTAATTACCTTTAAACAAATATAATAGGTAGACTTAAAAGAAATGTTGTCACCAAGACAAGAATAAGAAACAAATTTGGAAATTTAGGACTTACTATAATCCAGTTAGAGGTTTTTTTCTCTATCAAAGTTAATAAAATTTGACATACTAGTAGATTTTAAGGCGAAAAATCGAAAAAACCAACGAATTCTTGCTAAAAACTGTCGGCAAGGGGGTGAAACTACCTCCTGAACTTTTGAACTAATTTTTTTCATGAAGGGATAACTTTTCCTTAAAACAACGAAAAATTTTACGCTAGAAATTACTATTCACACATCAAACATATTTTTGTTTTAAGTTTGAGAAATTTCCACCCCTTAAGACTCGCGAAAGCGCGCGAAATTGATTATTCAAAAATTTACGACAATTTGCGCACTGAAATTGAATTTTTGCTATTACGTGGAGAAATCTTGTGGAGAGTAATATACCAAACGAAAGAACAATTCTGAACCTTCATTTCTTGTACAGTTATACAGGCAAATTTGTTCACATAAATAAATAATGATCAATTAACCTTCATTAACCTTTATTTTAATCTTATATGCTTGTAGCTTGAAAATTATAGCAACTTAAAGGTCAAATATATTTTTCGAGTCATGTGTTTATTATTTCTATAATTTGGCTAAACAGGATTTACTTCTGATTTGTGTTATAAGCTTTGCAACTTGTGAACTTTTTTGACCGTCTCATACCGTTAATTAACAAATTAAAGTTGTCATTTTAAAGAAAAGAGTAAGATCTTTAAGAAAATATGTCTACATTCTTTAATACACTTAAGAAATTTAATTAATTTGAGATAGAAGAAGAATTTATAAAAAATCGTATCATCTAAAAAAATGACACGGGAATCGTTCAGAGTGGTCTTAAAAGTTTCCTCTCATACTTTTCTAAAAGAGCAAGGACCCAGCTTTAAATTGCATGAACTTAAATTTCCCGGGTATGCTCCTGAAACGGCTATTTCAACGTGAAATATCGGGTAAATCATAAGGAAAAAGTTTGTATCTTCTGTGGACGCAGGCGGTCATGTGCAGAGCAGACAAAACAACGCGTCATCTTTGCACAGGTGGCATGCTCGGTGTGTTTACAAGCTGATTTGCTCTTACGGGTGTTGAATAATTTTTTGTAAGTATTTATTTGTATATCTGCCAATAGAGGACAAAAAATATAAGGAATAGGAACAATTTCAATATACACAGAACAGGGAAACAACGAATCATCTTGGCACAGTCGACTTGCTTGGGTTGTTTACAGGCTAGCTAGTGTAAAAGTTACTTCTCACAGTATTAACCTGCCAATTTACTGCCAATACTTAACAGAGATGTGTTAGGGCAAAAGTTGTGTGAGAGTGTGAGACTGGTGCTGAGAAAGTATTTCTTGCGATGCTTGTTCCAGGGATATACTTTTGGATTTTTGACTAATTTATTATTACTTTAAAATTTTTGCTATAAATAACGATGCTCGATAAATCTTGGTTTGATTAAATTTATTTATCCTATTTCTCCTACTAGTTTCCATATCTTCTCCCCCATTACCCGATTTCATTTACATTTTTTTCGCAGCTGTGTCTTTTTTGATTAATACTTTCCCTGAACTTATACGTTGAAAATTAATTTTTTAACATATTTTAGGCCAAAATTGTTATTAATGATTGATTGTTTAGACCAAACTGATCCAAGAATTATGTTTAGCAACTGCGAAAATATATAGAGAATAAACCTGCATGGTTCTTTATCCCATTTTTTGTTTAAGCAATGTATAATTGTTTAATTTTTTAAAAAGTTGTAAATTCTTCATTACTACAAGCTGCGAGCCGGAAGATCCCAGTTACAAGTTTCGTTTTGATTATTGATATCGGGCTAGCTTTGAGCCCCAAACGACCATTGACTTCCTAGGTCCTATAAACTCGAAAAACGAGGCCAACTACTAAAAAAAAAAATAAAAATAAAAATAAAAAAAAGTACAGAATTCCAACACGAGATCTCAAAAATCTATAAAATACAAGCACCGCCGTACGTATCTGGCGACCCCCTGCCCTCCCCCAGCTACGAGTCTGGTCACAACGCAGGGATTCATCATGCTGTTTCTTTTATCGCACTTGTAAAGTCCACTGCAAAAGGGATTAGGACTTTTGTCCCGTTATTTCTGGTTTTAAAGGGTATTACACATTTTTCCATGTTTAAGGGTAGTTTTAACCCCCTCTCTGACACCCCTGAGCAAGGATTTGGCGATTTTTGGTTTCCAGGTATCAAATACTACATATGTACCAAATTTTACTTTGGGCTCGGTTAGAGGTAGGGGGTTATTTTTGCCTCTAACGACTGGAATAATAATGGTTTCTACTGTTTACCTTAAAACAGTTTGCAATTTTAAAATTGGGTTGTGATTATACATTAACCAAGAACACCCCAATATGTAGGCTTACGGTAATAGTTATAATAATAAATATATCATTTAATTAAATTAAATAAATTTAGGAAGGTACAAATGGCAACTTTGAGTATCTCAATTGGCAAGTATATCTCGGCAAAAATTTAAAGATTTTGGAAATTCATTGCTACATTTTTAATCCAATACGTCTGATTCTTTCGACGGCAACAAAAAAAATTTAAAACATAAGGTATTTGCAAAATATTAACTTCAACCCGGCTAATATGGCAACTCTAGATTATTTACTATATTTCATATAAATTAAAAATAAATGTTCTACAAAGTATACAAAGTATTTAATATATTAAATAAAGGTCACAATAATACGTTACTGTTATTTTTGTAATCTGAGTTGGTTTGGCCTTACATAAAAACAAATATTTCGTTTATAGTACATGGCTAGTTAATGATAAATAATAAACTTCTGATTCTGGAGTAGTTGCGTTCAAATTAAAAGTACAATATTTGCAAACTTTAAAAAAAAAAGCCGAGCTGTTGGACATAATTTATCTTTTTTTACAGGAAAATTAGAAAAAATCAATGACTTTTGTTCTAGAAAAAGCAAATATTTTTAAAAACTGGTAGAACAATGAACTAGGTGAACATCACAAAGCACATTTTTTTACAATAAATATAAAGTTTTCCTTAGACTGGATGAGGAACGCACAGCCAGTTTCGATAAATTTTTTAAAACAAATTGCTGACAGCTATCTGTCAGTTTAAAAAGTCAATTGTTATTTAGAATAAAGGGTTGTCTTTATTGATTTATTTTTTTTAATTACAAATCGATACAGTAGTTGTGCAGATGAATACATTTATAAAATGAAAGATATCGATCCAATATATACATTTGTTTTAAGTTGAAGTACTACAATTAGCACTAAACAAAAAGATAACTTAGTATTTGATATTAAAATTAGCTGGTCTTTTAATATTCTCTGTCACAAAAAAAGGTAGCAGGATGCTTACTAACATTATTAAAAAGTTTAGTAAGAATACGCAGTAAATTAAGTTTTTCTTTGTTTACGTTAATTCAAAACTAAATATTAAATTCAAGAAAATGAACTTATACATTTTAAAAGGTGGTAGGGTAAATGTTGAATTTTGCTGATAAGAATGTTATTTTTTAATTATAAAAAAATAATGTTTAACACTTTTCCACAATTTGTAAAAAAGTGTTGAAAATTATTTTTTAGTTAATCACTCCTTTGTTATAATTGATTTCCACCAAGTCAATACAAGTATTATTTTTATTCGTAACAGACCTAGAAATAGCATTGTCAGAAAAGCAAGTGAAAAGAAAAATAAAGCAGCTTTCCTACTTTAACAATTTATTTTTAACAAAATGAAAACCCAAAAGAAGCTCATAAGGATTTGTGGCCAAGAGAAAATACAAAGACGGGATAAGAGCCTGCTTATGCGAAGACGTGCATTTTTTACCCCAGATATTTAATTTTAAAGCGGTTTCTGTCTTTCTGGGTCTTAAAGTCACGTTATATTCTAAGAGCGTGTTGTTTTTTTAAGATAAAAAAATATGTAAGCTCTAACCACTACTAACCACATTATTAAGACATTTTCCTTGAATGTAGGTTAATATAAATCAAATAAGCATCTCGCACATGTTGTATACTTTTTCAACTTTTATTTACAATGTTTTCTAAAATAAAAATTATTGCAAATAGAGATCTTTAAAAATAAAGCAAAAAATTAATTTTAAGACACACACATTAAAATACAATTTTTAAAGGTTATATTTCTAAAAAAGCTCATAAAACTTAAAAAAAGGCATTCCAAATACATGTCTTAAAATTATTGTGATAACTTTAATTCCTAAATGATAACGTTTCGTGCGAAGAAGTGTAATTTGTTTAAAATAAAAAAAAACTAAAATAAGTTTTTAAATCCTTTTTTTTTTGTTGGTTTAAAAACATATTCCTGTTGTATTGCTGGAACTAACTAAGTTATAATAAAGCTGACTAATGTTACTTCTATGTTTTTTTTTTTTTTTTTCATTTAGTTTAGGTGTGAGACGCGTGTTTCTGGAGCATTTGCTGTGTATTTATGACCGTTTGTGTATTATCTAAGTGTTGTGTTATTATTTTCTGTATAGTTTTGGGGTAATTTAAACATGATATTAAATAAACTACATTAGATTTTTCTTTTCTTTGAAATTTTATTACTTATTTTTTTAGCAAAATGGGGTTTTGATAATATTATGGCAAGTATTCTATATAGGTACCCTAAAATTTCTTCCACTTCGCCCTGCGTATGAACTTTTATTTAAAACAGTATATGTAATGCTGCAATTATTGACTTTAATTAGGGTTAACAAGTGTCACATTAGGACCCCAGCGGCATCGGGGGTGGAATTTTTTATGTGGATTTTTTTGTTGGTTAGCGTGAGCCACTTGGTAACGCTACCAAAGATATGGAATAGGTAAACAACATGGCAAGGATATTTAGTTTGTTTTCTGTTAGTTTATATAACAATCTTCTGCAATGCTTGATTTCCACCCATCCGACCACTTCAGTTTAAGTGTATCGGCAATGGTGTTAGTCAATGAGAATTTGTAATCTGTATAGAATTGTTGTCTTTTAACTTGCTAAAATAAATATGCTATTTTTTCAGAAAGACCTGTGTCTGAATTGTGCCTGAAATTCTGACGTAAATCAAAAATATATTGCATTCGGTGTTTCTTCAAATCTTCAAATACTCAACAAGAAATTTGACCTTATGCGGGTCCGATACGTGATACTCTACTAACATATCTTGATAGCAATAAAACACCTTCTACCCCTGCGCACACTTTACATAACAGTTTAATAATTTTTTAAACTACATATTTTATTTTCTTTAAAAAATATACAACACAGGTTTTGGATTTATGGATAAGCATTGTATTGAAAATTAGGTCAGACCTCTGCCACGCACCTTTTTTAAAGTTGTGATTTATTTGGAATTGCTAGAAGTACCATTAAGCTAAACGACAAATTCTACGATTACGTAAGATAACAGCAATTAAAAAAATTAAACATAATTACTATTAACTAAAATTTATAAACATATTTACTAAAATACAGGGTAAGTTGGGGGGAACGCACCAAACTCCAGGTGAGTATTTTACACGTAAAAATAATTTAAAAAAACTCATATGTTTTTATCCGATTCTTATTTATTTTTAAATTATAGCGTAATTAAAATGTTTTAAATAGTTTACCGCTTCTTATCACAAATGCTGTAGGTACCGATTGTTTGGTCGTTTTGTTGTTCTGACATGTGTTAGTGTCAGTGTTAGTGTGTTTGACGCGGCTATTTTCGAGTTTGTGCGATTAAAGTCTTATAAAATGCCTCGCTTAATTTTGAAAACAAATGAGAATCGTAATAGAACATATGGGTTTTTATTAATTATTTTTACCCTGTATAAGAGGCGCGCTGAACAACGCAAGTAGTGATGCTGAAGGCTAACAATACTAGGGCACTCAGAGAACTTCTACCTCGACTAGCGTTCCAGTGTAGATCTATTCATAGCTTCTATTGTCATGTCAATTTAAGATAAAGGTATGAATTCAATAATTAGAAATAAAAAAAATACGCAAGTAGGTATTGGATTTGCTTTGTAGCATTTCAACTCAGTGAGAACTTTTTAGAACCGGAATCGCTGTTCCCGGTTAAATGTCTTGTACATGCCAAACGCCTTTACTATTACCGAACTCGTCTTAAAGCTCGTATGTACAAGTGCCGGTTTTCCTTTTTATTTTATATACCTTGACCGGGGATATAGCTTACAGAGCAATGGAGGAGATTATATCTATGTTGATTGTTCCATCAAAAAAGTTTATATTTTCTACTGAAATTTACGAAATAAGGAGTATATTCTGTTACTTCATGTCGAAAAGTAAGAATGGCGCAACCAATAGCAACTAGGTTATCTTTTTAAGTCAAAAGCTAATTCTGTTGGGCATAAGATCACAACATAGTTTTAACAATCTGGTTGACATGTTTGGTGTTATTGGCTCTAGGATAATAAGAAGGTGCATATATTATTTCAACTGTATACATTTACAAAAAGCTTGAAACTCCTTGAAATTCGTCTAAGTCTCATTTTCGCACGTCAAAAATTGTGGAGTCTGTGAACTAGGAAAATGCCCTTTCCTATGTTTTTCACTGTTACCTAGCCGTGGCGGCACGACTGGGAAACATAACAACATATTTACTGAAATAGTCGGTAACAACTAAAATATGACTATTAGCCTGTTTCAATAGCTGTTAGGGTTCTATATAATCCAGACCGATGGCCTGCCATTTTTTTTAATGTCATCTTTTTTTATTTTAAGCGCACGTTTTGTGGGCACCAACATATCTGGCAATGTCCGCTCTCACTTTAGTCCGATATTAACTCCTAGAGACTTTCCAAAATGTTTTGAAAAGACCAAAATGGCCTGCGGTTAGAATGTCATGACATCGAAGTGGGATTTCCTTTTATTTTTTTTTTGGGTACTACCATTTTTCAACAGCTACAATGGTTAAAAAAGTTGGGATTGTTAGACTTAAAAAATTTGAAAAAATTACCCAACTCACCCACAAGATTTATCTGGGAGATTCTCTAAACTGCTGCTTGATTCAACTGCAACCGGACCTTTTTTAGTAAATTCCAAATGGTTATTTCTCTTCAAAAAAAAAAAAAAGACTAGATAGAGAACTAAATGTGGTTTTCACCGTTGTGTAGTAAGACTTTTTTGGTAAAAGAGAACTATTCCAATTTTTAAAAAGATTTCCCGTTTTTATTTTACAGGGTGTAAAAATAAATCCTCTTCTTTGCAAAAACTTTGCGAAAGCGACGATCTACAAAAATATATTTTTTATTTTTTAATTATATGGTGTTATATTGTGTGAACGAAATTTACACTCCTTGCAACATTTTAGTTCTTCTTTTTCACACAAGTACATGTTGGAAATTCAATTTTGTACATTTTCAACATAAAGCCATTGCACTACGTATTATGGCAGCAGCTCTTAATAAAGTTTAAATTTTGGCAGGACGTTTCTCTGGAAGTAAAGACTATCTAGACATCATCCGTACCAATACTCGCAGAAAAGATGTAGATATTGTCGATGAATTTTTTCGTGTAGGTTCGGAAACCGTTTTCCATTTTTGTGCGATTTTATGTTTCTGTTTTCCAGAGATGTAGTGGCTGTAACATTACTTATATTTCTCCAACAACACGCAAATAAATCCTTTATAGCCACGTAATTTAGATATCATATTAATGTCGTTTCTATTCCTGGCAGCTTTATTACTTTTTTGATAGGTAGCTTTTCTACTACCTAAAAAGATTCAGTACTATGTAAAAAAATAAATACCCTAAACAGGATTTATAAGGATAAAATTGAAATTCGTATTTTGTTTCAGTACAAAATATAAACCAATATAAAGGTACTCTAACTATACTATGAAGGTACCTAATAACATTTAAATTACTTGTTTAAACAGATTTTTTATATACTTTTTCTTCTTTTTAATTTTTACTATTGCTGCAAAACACTTTGCATTTTTCTAATATTAAAACTAGCGCATTTAAGCTTAGTGTCACAATAATTTGAAGGACCGGCGCGGCGCCACCGTCTGATTGCAAATTATGATAATAGTTTTGAGAATCTGTGTAAGTTTTACGACAGTCTTTATGATATTTTATTTGAATTTTGCCCTGGTTTTTTCATAAACACTTTCATTAGTAGAGAATGATAACAACCCTTGTATTCTAGGCTCATGCGTTTCTCAACCTTTTTTGGCCCCGCGGACCAAAATTTAGTTATTATTGTTTTTTTTTAATAAGCAAATTTTTTTCGCGGATCGAAACGTCCGCGGACTAGTAAAATTTCTCCGCGGACCACTTGTGCCATGGTGGTCGCCCGAGCCAGTTGAGAATAGCTGTTCTAGGTCTTTGTAAAAACAATTTGTATCCATCATATGACAATTTTCTCAAGCAAATAATTTGCTTCATTGTTTCTAAAATTTTAAATACATACAGCAATACTCTAAATTTCGACAACCACCACTACTAATGCATTATTGAATTTATGCACGCTATCCGCATGCGGGAGCTATTGGGTCCCGACTTTTTTTGGTAAAAGAGAACTATTCCAATTTTTAAAAAGATTTCCCGTTTTTATTTTACAGGGTGTAAAAATAAATCCTCTTCTTTGCAAAAACTTTGCGAAAGCGACGATCTACAAAAATATATTTTTTATTTTTTAATTATATGGTGTTATTTAGTAGTCCATTCCAATAAACAAATTTCCCAGATCTTTGGTATCTGCTCCGTTTATCAAGATGTTATTTTGTTTTTAAAAATAAGTTTTTTTTATTATTGTATAATTTAAATATTTCCCTAATAGTCAGTTAAAATTTTATTTCAAAAAAAAATTAATAATGCCTTAGTAGCGCCGCAAATTTCGGTAAATAATCATTTCTTAAAGTTTCCGTAAGTGCTGCATATTCTGTATTCAGTTGGTAGGCACGGTGAGTGCCATGTTTTTAGACGTTGAGCCCATATTAAGCCCCCGTTACGTCAACGCTGTCCAAACATCGAAACAAGCAGCTATTGCAAAGCTGCACTTTATTTTAATTAATGGAGTTTACCATCTAACTAAAATTTATAAACAACGTATTTAAATATTTAATTATCTGTGAGACATCTAGGAGTAAAAAACATGTTTTTTATAGAAATACTTTAACCAACGCAGGCCTTTTTTTTAGGTTAAGTAAAATGTTTTAAAGTTGGTACCTTAAAAATCACTAAAATATTTAGCAAAGAATTTGAAGATTTGTACACCCAGGAACTTTTTAAAGCTTGTTATATTTAAGTTGAAAAAAGTTGTGTCTAAATTAAAAAAAAAAAAAAATAAAAAATGCGTTTTCTTATAATTTTGTTTTTCGTCTTTAAAATGTCAAAAAGAAAAATATTTGGCTTAAATATGTGACATTTTGATACTTGTGGACACATTCAGCCCTATTTTAAAAATGCACCCCTTAAAATGGTAGCACTTTACGGTCTATTCAAAGTTTGTGATCAATTAAACGTATGAGACAATAAAACTTCCTTAATGCTGTAGTTCCCTTTACTTCTCTTGTTTTTGACATAGTTAAAAGCCTAATAGGGATTTTCTAAACTATCGAAGGGTAGGAATACAACAATTTTTTAAAATAAACCACAAATAAAAAAGGCCATTTTTTAAAGAATTTTTTGGGTAAAAAATAATAGTAAATTAATGTAAGGGAATAGGTATATTGTTTTTTTCCAAAATCTTAATAAATTTGGCGCAATATATATAGTTTTTTATTTAAATAAATGAATTTATAAATTCGTAATATCAACAAAAAGGCTTTTGTTTCTCAGTACCATTATTTGAAATTATCTTTTATAATACTCTAGTCCAATGAAAATTTACCGAAAACATTTCTTAATATTATATTACATATGTAAATTTACAATACTTTTCTACAGTGCACTTACTATTTTTCAGAAGGAAAAAGAGAAAATAGGGAACTTTACGGTAGGGTTAAACATAATTTATGTTTTGAAGACGTGCCAACATAACAAGGTAGATATGCAGATAATATTAAAAATTTTATGCAAAGCAACAGCACACCAAAACGAGAACAGAAATTTTATGAATATATATGTATGTGTATCTTCCGTTTATATTTTTATAATATTACAGTTACGAAAGTCATATAGCTTGCCAAAAATAAAAAAATTAAATGCGTCTATAAACTTTAATTTCGTAAGCAGAAAATATTATTTTTATACGTCTTAGTTAAAAACATACAGCAACAACGAACTTTGTGTACGAGCTAATAAGTTTTTAATTTCTCTTGGGTTTTTCGGTCAATTTTTAAATTTTAAATTATTAAAATCAAAACATTGCTTTGATTGGCGTTCCGGTTTATTCTTTACCAAACCATCGTAGGAATCTATATCAGTATTAAAATAACTTTAACATTTTTATAGAGATAAGCAAATAAAAAACTTTTTTGTAGGTGTTGGTAATCTACTTAATTAGAAAAATTATTACTTATATTTAATATATTTTTTAATTAAGTAAATTACCAACACCTACAAGAAAATGATTTCATAAATTTAAAATTTTAAAGATGAGCAAAAAAGACAAGAGAAATTTATTATTTGATACCACGTTTAGGAAAACAAAAACTAAGGCTTATAACAACTTTGCAAGGTATAAAAGATCCGAGTAGCTAGCGGATTTCCTTGTTGTAAATGTAAGTAAATTAAATAGATTTTGTGATTTTACATACCTTTTAAACTAGCCGAAAGAAAAGCACATGTTACATGCCATGACATAATATGAATGTGTTTTTTGCAGTTTCACTAAATGAATAATATACTGGCTGTTTTCTAAACTGTGCAACAGTGTCCTGATTATGTTTTGTGTTAAAATAAATTAAATACACGGCCAAAGCAAAAGGCCAAAAATATTTTTTTTTGCTTATTTTCGTTTGAGTGTTGTGCACGTAGAGTAACTTGATTTAGCAGAATTACTACTAAGTTTGAGTCCCCCGCCAAATACTGCGTGGTAACTGTTTCAGAATTAAAATATTATTTAAAAAACAAACCAGTTTTTAAATTTTTAAAACTTGATTATTGACCCATAATTTCTTGGCCTTGTTGGAACTTCTTTAAAAGTCATTAGATACAAAGTATAAAAGGACCAAAATTGGATCATTTAACATATTTTTTCACCTAATTTCTTCATTATACTGGGCTAGTAAAAGTACTGCTACGCTTAAATATCTTTAAAACTACTAAGCTGCGTTTAAAAAATTTGGTATCTACGAATTTTTAAGTATGTAAAAATGAATTTTTTAATTCCTATTACTTCTAGTTGCTGATATATGACAACATTGCATTTTAAGAAAAATCTGACAATAGTACCGATACCAATGTTTAATTTTGCTTGCCGAAACAGCCTCAACTGCATTTTAAACTCAGCTTTAGCAGTGTTAAAGATATTTAAGCGCTGCCGCTACTTTGCTAAACATGCTGTTGTCTGAGCAACTGGTAAGAACAAAATTTTATAGTTTTGGAAACTAACTAAATTTGGCCGGCGCAATTATTTCAATAAAAATAAATGAGACATTCCATTTAATATAACAAAAAATTTACTTGTCGTACAAAACTGGAAAATCTGGCAACAATTGCGATATCACTGTTCAATTTCGCAGGTCCAAAAACACTCAAATGCGAAATTTTGTAGACGCGGCTTTAGCGGTTTTAAAGATATCTAAACGTTGCCGTACTTTTTGATAACCGAAAATATTTAAATAGCGATTTTTTAAAAAATCCCTTGGTAAAGAAAATTCTTATTCTAATCTATCATATAGGTAATTCAACACTGTTTAAATCTAGAGAAAAATTGTTTTACTTTATTTATTTTTATTTTAGCTATATTTAAAGCTTAAAAAGACCCTTTTAATTACTAATATTATAAGAAAACCAAACCCACACCCTAGTAGCACTTTGAACGGTCCTGCTTAAAATTCATAACTGTAAAACATAGCAGAGTGCTAATTACAGCAGTGGTTTTCACCACCCTCCAATATAGAGATCAGCATAATCACAAAGTTACTTTGACATAATTATTGATTGTTTATTTCTGCAACCATTAATTTTCACTTGTCACTTTACGCTGATTACACGATGCCTGAGTATTTGATTCATCAGCCCGTAACAGTTACTGCTTATTTGTGATATATTATTTGGAGCAGATTTTGGATTATATGGATCGATAGATCGTTCTTTAGGTACAAAAGATAAAATATATTTATAAATTTGCAAGGGAAACTTAAGAACGTAATGGTGAGGCAATTAAATTCTCGAAAAAATTCAACCTCAGTGGTAGACTTGTCTAACGGTATTGAATTAAACTAATTGTTTAAAATATTATACATTACACATTAAAATTAAGATAACTAATGTTTTCTTTTTTGAATAATAGTGTAATAGCCAAAGTGTAGTAGGAAAGTACGGATAAATACAGTTTTGAACAAAAATAACAATTCGGCAATTTCAGTAAAGCAATAAATATTACTAATTATACAGTGATCTGCATAATTGTTGAACCATATGATTTTTTTTTATTTTTTAATAAATTTTATTCTTGGTAAAAATATCTGCATGTCCTTAATCTTACTAACAGAACACTGATTAAAGTTTAAATAAACCTTAGGGTATTCGAACTAGGTGCAAATTAACAAATATAGCATAAGAAAAAACTACCTTTATTTTGGAAGTTAGGAAAAAATATGAATGAAAAAACTTGTTTAGAATAAAAAATTATCTCAGAATTTAAAACCAAATTATTTTATTTAAAAATTAAAAATAAAACTTAATTTTCTAACTTACCCCGTATATCGTAGGGATCTAACAAATGTTTTCTTTTTAAAAAATTGTCATTGATGTTTGTTTTTGAAAGAACATCAAAATTATGATCCTCATAAAGCAGTTAAATTCATCTGAATTATTTAAAAAGACTATCGTAAAATTATGCTACTTTTTGAATCAATCGGGCAAAAATAAAAAAATGCTTTAAGGTAAATGAATCGGTCATTTGAGAAACCCCTTAAGTCCATATTTTAACCAAAGTGACATTTTAGCATTTTCAGAATTTTAGATTGTAGACGCATTCATTTACAGAGAAACCCCACCTGTTATCATAAAACTAACGGTCGAAATAAATATGAACGTCGGCTATTCATTTGAGAAACCCCATAAGTACAGGAGTTACGGTGTATCTCAAATGAATGTGCGCGCGATGTCCCTACCTGACACGAGTTGTTTTTTTCGAGACTGTCAAGCGTTATTTGGTAATAGGTACTTGTGAAGAAAAGCACCCACGGAATTCGTTATTTTTTGATAAGACATTCGAAAGGTTATCATTTGAAACAGTTTAAACAAAAAAAATTGCGAATGTTTCATGTCTTTTAATGAAATGGTCGGCCATGGTTAGTTCTGATTAGTTGTATTTTATGCAAAATTTGTAACTTTCTGTCATTCCAGTACATGAATCATTTTATTTACGACAGCTAACAGTAGATGTTTTTAATATTCATGAGCTGCGCAAAAATGCTTCTAGATTTTGCATATACCATGAAGAAAAGGCTAAAAAAGGTCCGGATGAAGTATGTTTCATGTTGCTGGGTTTATATTAATACAGAAATTGACCCATCTGCAAAATAATTGTATATGTATGTATCTCTCTTTCCTACCAGACAGGAACTTTAGTGTCATATAACGTAAAATTAAACGAACAGACCGAATTTCCGAAGTTCGACTAGTGTGAGAACGAAGTCGTTGTAGCTCAGGACATTATTGAGAAATTGAAATTTCACACATTTTCATTATAAATATTGGGGTTAATGAGAATTGTTTTGTTTGATGCAGTACATACCCCAAGATAGAGAAATACAAAACTTGTTTGCGGAATTAGCTGGCTGGCTACACTATAAATGACTTAGTAATAAATATATGTTATAATTAAACACATATCCAAGATGTATTTATTATATACTCTTTATACCAAATAGTCTAAAAATTGACTTTCATTTGAGAAACCACGTATGCTTCCAAATTTAAAAAATTTTTTTGGAGTTAAGAATTTTTTTGTTGGTGTGCAATATGTTGTTACGAATTTTTAATAGCAAATTCTTAAATAAATTTCTATGAAAACAACTTTAAATTTATTATTACCTCTTGTAGAAAGTTATTTGCAGTTTTTCAGAAATTGTGTTTTTTGGACTTACGGGGCTTCTCGAATGACCGATATAAATATTTTACATCGTTTTTGTCTTATCAAAAATGTTTTAGCTTTCCAGAAAATAAAATTTATTTTCTTTTGTGTTAAGATTAATCCTTAAATTGGTTTTTAAACTCTTATCAACTTTTTTAAATCAACATAATTCTAATTAATTGGGTTAATTTTAATTTGAAATAAATAAATAGTAAAATATTTATTAAAAAGCACAGAATTTTTAGTTTTTTTAAGTAACTTAGATTAATTTATTTGGTTTAAAAGGATCAAAATTGTAATGTTTTTCAAAAAACAAACGTCAATGGCCAGTTTTCTAAACAGGAAATTTTGTTGGGGTTAATAGCTATACGGGGAAAAGTAAGTTTTATTTTTAATTTTTAAATAGAAGGTTATGCTTTTAAATTGTGGCATAGCTTTTTATTTTGAGAAAATATTTTTTTTAAGGAGAAAAAAGAGTTTCTTGTATGGTTCGATATTTATGCCAGTCACTCTATATAGAAGGTATCCCAAAATTAGGAGAATATTTCTGGGTATCATTGTGCTTTTTAAAATATGAAAAAACGGTTATATACACATGCCTCAAAAAGTGTCCGTTAAGATAGCTAAAGCCTTCCGAACTTAATATTAATACTTAATAGGTGAAATTCTATATTCTGTCTAAAACTAAATGTACTATTTATATAATAAATAAATAACACAGTGGGATTATATATTATCGAAAATGTACAGGGTCATCCAACAAGAAATAAATAGGGTCATATCAGATGCTTTTTTTGTATTTGAAAAAATGTGAATTAGCTATCTTGTGGATTTTTTTTGTATAATTTGAAAAAATTTAGAAGAAAATAATTTGAGTTAAAGCAAAACAACATAAAATTGTCATTATATTAATGGGAGACTGTTAACTGGTTTGTTTTTAAAACCATCATTGTTTTAGGAATTGTTTTATTAATAATGTAAATATTAAATATGTTTTACTTTAACCCATATGTAGTAAAGGTACTTATAAACGCCAAGCTTTAAAAGAAAGAAGCCTTTGTTGTTGTGTTTTGGCCTCTTAGCTTTAATTTATATTTCAAACTTCCTGGCAAAAAAAAATACTTTTTTGTTGCCAAAAATTGAAAAAAATTTCAGTCCAAAATAGGATTTTTTTTTATTAATATAATTTTTGTATATGTAGTTAATCATTTATTTTACTTATTTAAACTTAACCCACTTAAAAGTTGCAGAAAAAAAATTTCAAATTTATTTCCGAGGTATACCTTGAAAAAATTCTGATTATTCGATTTTTTGATTTTAACTCGAAAAATATTGCATTTGGGCAGAAAAGTTTTATTACTTAAATTAAAGGTCTTGTAAAAATACATAGTTTATGTCAAAGTTTCGTGTATCTTTTATAGTTTTTAAGATATTGACGTTTTAAATTTAAAAAAATCGTTAATATCTGAAATTACGCCTTTTTTTTGGTTATTTGCTGTTTGACCCCTAATTTTGACTTCAAACTTGTATTCAGCGGAAAAAAACACTCTAGAAAATCCTAGTCCGACACCTATCACACAACACTTTTTATTGTGAGCCGTTTTATTTTTTTAAGTTATATTTAAAATTATACGGGATAAGATACAAAGTGTCTATATTTCTTTTTTTTTTAATATGAGTCACAAATACAACCCTGTTCAGTCCAGCTGGAAGGTCTCTGTATGTACACTTTCCGGTTATGTCATACTATAAACTTATTATAAAGGGTGATTAGGAGAAAAGGTCCATTTGCTAATAGGCAATCCAGCGAAATTAAAAATCTTAATCTCCTTGTGAATCCACTTTTAATGACATCCGTTTTATAAAGCTTCATTAATCTTGGTGCCGAGTGAAAATAATTAAGCGGGGCACAGAATGGGACGTGCCTTTTAAATCACAAAAAAATGCCAACGGCTGACGCCTTATTGATTTTAATAATGCCATAGTTACCTAAAGAATTTTTAATTGTTTTTTACATAATGACTTTTATTTGCCGACAACTTAATTGGACCTATAAATAATAGTGCTCTTATTATGTTGGTACTGAAGATATTTAAAGAACAACTGGTCGTCAGTTAAAGCATTGCCATAAGAATAGGTATGTTTAGTTGAAGAGCTGGCACCCACCTTGAATAACTTGAGAAGTACAAAGCTAAAATTTTGTGTATGAATAATTTAATAATAGTTAAAGAAGATAGCATAGTAGACAGGGTTAAATATAGTTATTTTTATGCAAAGAGTGTAAAATAGCACTTTTACGCCCGCACAGTTGGGACAACAATCAGCTGAGGGAGTAAAAGTGCTTTACGCCAGAGGTGCAAACAATATTTTATGTACGACTAAAATTAATGAGTAAGCATTTTCTGTAGTTATTTTTGCTTTATTTTGTATCATATATTGCTGATGTTAGTGTCAAGCTTAAGTCAATTTGTTTTAGAAACTTTAAGTTACCAAAGAAATAATAATAGTAGAGGAGCCGAAGAGAGATCGTTCTTCACCTATCTGTTAACCGGATGAAACCCATTTTTTTATTAATCTTACACATACACAAATGCATTTTGGCTATATTGCCCATCAACATGTGGTCAAGACTATTTTTATTTAAATTAACCTTAATCTTTTCTTTTAAACTTTGACAACGTGATAACTAAATAAATTTTGTATAGATCGAAATTTTGAACACTTTAATGCCTACAATCCACACATCCAATTTACCATCGAAGAGGAAACAGAAATAAGTGTTCCATTCTTGGACACTAAACTAATAAGAACAGCCAGCAATCAGATTATTTTGGATTGGTATATTAAACCAACCAATTCAGGAAGATACATGAACTATAACTCGTATCACACTGAAAAAACAAAAATAAACCTGGTGCTGGGACTGAAAACTAGAATAGAAAGAATCTGCCACCCATCTTTAAAAGAAAAAACTTGAACAAACTACATCAAACACTTTTAGAAAATTCATATCCGGTTCATTTACTCAATAAATTAATATATAACACGAGGTCACTCACAGTTTCACCCAACCCAGTGATACCTCACTCTCCTGACATCAGTGCATTTCTTTCTCAAAACAGATCAGTATACTACTACTCTATTCCAGCAATTACACAAGTATCTAATAAAATAATTAAAGTTTTCAAAGACAACTCCATGATCAAAATTGTAAATTCACAAAAACAGTGGGAAAATTATTCACAAAACTAAAAGATAAAGACAATCCTTTAAAAAAATCAGGAGTTGTATATAGTGTTCCTTGCTCTCACTGCGATAAAGTCTACATAGGACAAACTTCTAGAGTCCTCAAGGACCGTTTAACATCACATAAGAGCGATTGTAGGTTGGGAAAAAGAACTTGTGCTCTAGCTGAACATAACCTAGACACAGGACATATTCCAGATTTCGCCAACACAACAACACTACATAGCGAAATAAATACCAGAAAAAGGCTGTTTTTGGAAATGACTGAAATACACTTAGAACCTGAGGTGATAAACAAGAAAAAAGATACCACTGAACTCAGTGCTATCTACTCTCATATTATCCACTTAAACAACCAGAACTCCAATAATATATCAACAAACACTTCAGATTCATAACCAACCTAAAGGACAATTAAAAAAGAAAAATCACTTTTCGGCCATTTCTTTTAACAGTCTCACATAAACTATCACATAACTTCGCATAGGTCAGTTAAAAATCTCCACGCGTGGTGGTATAATAATCCTTTATTTTTATTTTCATAAGAAAACAATGTAATAATAATTAGTCTCTAAATAATGTTAAATGTGCGTGCAAAACACTAGCTCAAAAGTTCCATACAGGATGTTGATTTTGTTAACATTTAACTTACTTTGCACACAAGGTAAATTTTATAAAAAAATGGTTTTACTTTATTTCACTAAGATCTTGTACTTCTATTGTAGCCTAAGAAAAAAGGGAATAAACATTCCAGAAAGCTTGGCGTAGTAAAAAAGAGTTTTTCTTTTTCCATTTAAAAAAGCCCTCACAGACCGAACCCTCAAGATTTTAGAACTTGTTATATATATATATATATATATATATATATATATATATATATATATATATATATATATATATATATATATATATATATATATATATATATATATATATATATATATATATATATATATATATATATATATATATATATATATATATATATATATATATATATATATATATATATATATATATATATATATATAATTTTATAAGAAATAATTATTTTAAATCTATATAATTCAATAATCAGGTCGGTTATGAAATTACAAACATTTAAAATGCTAAAAATATTGATAATAAAATTATCAAATATGTAAACGAGGGGACCAAAGAAAGTCTATAATTGATATTTCATGATACGAAAACATGTTTACACGAATTTTTAATATTTTATTGTTAAATCACCCTTTAAAATTTAGTAACTTACTTTTTAAGTGGTCCGTGTAAATCATAAATCAATTAAATGATAATCCAGAGCCTAGTAATAAAGAATTTTTTAGCCATCTTTTTTTACTTACATTTTAGTTTGGGTTTAGCCAATTAGTTTGGTAACAAATGGCAAAGGTTCGTTAATTTTAGGCCCTTGTGAAATGTCAAGATAAAAAAATGAACAATGAGGAAAGTAACGTTTTTATCATAGCTTTAATAAGCTAACAATTTAAAAAGAATATCTGGAACAAAACCATAATTATAAGAAAAAAGAATAAAATAGTTAAACATAAACAAACATTATTCTAGATTTTTATAATTTGTAGTTTATGCTAAGTAGTTATTTTACCAAATGGGGACAAGGTTTTGATAAAACTTAAATGTAATGCCACTCAGCTGTAAGACGGATAGTCAATCAATAACTCAATCTTATAATTGATCTTACATTAACCTAATTCCGAGTCGTGCCTAGATTTGAAACTATAGGTCTTGTCGTCTTGTTAAAAATTAGGTCCGCGATGCCACTTTTGTGTGTTTATTTTAAAATTGTTAATTTTTTGGTTGTCGAGAAAATGTAGCACAAAAATAGGCATCGCGAGGGACTTTTTGTGCAGTAAGATGGATTTAAATACGGTTTATTTTATTCGATTTGTATGAAAGTCTACAAACTTTGTGAACAAGTTTAATTAATGGGAAATGAAAGACTGCGTTTGGGCACTTTCAAAATGCATTATAAAGTCTGATTTATAAAAAATTTATAACTAGGTAATTAATAATGAAAATAAGTCCAAATTTGTTTCTCGGGGGTTTTCGAGGTCGCTTATATGGTATTGATAAGAATATACGGGGTACCTGGTGCGCGCTTAGGATGGCGTTTTACGACAATTCCTCATAATATCAAGCCCAAACGAATATGATAATAACAAGAACTTGAGGAGTACCTGGTGCGCGCTAAGGATGATGTACCCGTCGTTTTTTGAAGTTTTAATATATGATCTCCTAATATTAGCTCATTTTCTTTACTTGGGGTGTTTACGTGGTGGCTAAACCGGAATATGACATTGACAAGGGCCTGCTCAGTACCTGGTGCGCGCTAACAATGATATAAACGTCGTCTCCTGAAGTTTTACGACAATTCCCACTAATATCAGTCCAATTTTGTTACTCGGGGAGTTTTCGAGGTCGCTGAATACGAACATAATATTGACAAGGGTCTGCGGAGTACCTGGTGAGCATAATCTTATGTGGATGCAGAAAACAAGGGATTATCTACAATTTAGCTTGCAAAAATTGTGCTGGCACAAACCGCACAAACATTGAATTTTATGGTAAAAAAGAAATATTTTTCGCTGAAATAGAAGTGCAAAATAAAGGGGAAGAAAAAGTGGAAGAAAGCAGTGAAAATGATTAATACATTATTCTTTATTAAGTAATATACTTTCAAAAATTGTATTTTTTATACAAAAATATTTTTAAAAAACAATTATACGAATAAATACTATAAGTAGAAATTAAAGGTTTAAATTTTTTAAAAATTACCACAAAATTTCATTGACACAAACCTATCCGGACCCCAGGTACCTCGAAGACCATGATCTGGTACCAAGTACTAGAATACGACGTTTACACGATCCTTAGCGCGCACCGGGTACTCCACAGGCTCTTGTCAATGTCATATTCGTCTTCAGCGACCAGACAAACCCCCGAGTAACGAAATTGGGCTGACGTTAGGTCGTAATACTCCAGAAAACGGCGTTTACATCATACATAGCGCGCACCAGGTACTTCGCAGGTCCTTGTCAATTTCATATATGTTCAGCAACTACAAAAACCCCCCAGTAACATTATTCGGCTGATATTAGGACGAACTATCGTAAAAGTCTAGCAGACGACGTTTACACCATCCATAGCGCACACAAAATTGGGCTAATATTAGAAGGAATTGTCGTAAAACTCTAAAAGACAACGTTAAAACCATTCTTAGCGCACGTCAGGTACTCCGCAGACCCTTGTCAATGTCATATTCGTATTCAGCGACCATAAAAACCCCCCCGAGTAAAGAAATTGGGCTGATATTTGGAGTAATTGTCGTAAAACTCCAGAAGACGACTCTTACGCCATCCTTAGCGCCTCCAGGTATTCCGTAGGCCATTTCTAATGTTATATTCGTATTCAGCGACCTCAAAAATCCTCAAGTTACGAAATTGAGCTGATTTTAGGACGAATTGTCGTAAAACTTTAAGAGACGACGTTTACACCATCCTCAGCGCGCACCAGGTACTTCGTAGGTCCTTGCCAATGTCATATTCGTGTTCAGCGACCTCAAAAATCCTTGAATAACAATTTCGGGCTCATTTCCATCATTATTTAACCAGTTATAAAATTTTTATAATTACAAACTTTAAAATGCATTTCCCATTAGTTAAATTTGTTCACAAAGTTTGTAGACGTTGATACGAATCGAATGCAAGAAACCGCATTCAAATCCATCTTACTGTACAAAAAATCCTTCGTGCATTACTTCGTTTCCTCTAAGTAACGGCCGAGTGATGATCGCGTTGTTAAATTTAGAAATGGACTTAGCAATTGTAAAGTTAACAACGGTTTAAAATGTTTAACAAAATGTCAAATTTTGACAGGTTGCCTACTAAAATCATTGAATAAAACTGACAATGACGTTTTGTTAAACATTCTTATCCGTTGTTAACTTTTAACAATTGCTAAGTCCATTGCTAAATTTAACAACGCGATCATCACTCGGCCGTAAGTATAACCGATACAAATGCCATAATAATTTCAATAAGAGTATTTATTACCAAGAGAAATTGTTTTGTTAGGTGAAGTAGCATTTCGGCATCTTGTATATAAATTAGTCCCAATAAAGGATTGTCCATTTTACTTGCAATAAGTGTTGTAAACTTAGGTTCCCTAATTACCCGATCAATAAAATATGTAAAAAATGCTACGCAGACGAATATCACTCCGTAGCAATTGTTAAGACAATCAAGTAACACTTTGATTTTGTTAGAGTGTTGTCATGTTAGACCGTGACCTGAAAAAAAGGGGCCAATCGTACCGAGTATGCCATTTTAAATAGTAAATATTGACTATGCGCTGATCATTTAACAATGCTTTACAGAATGATTGCGGGTTATTGACTAACAAATAGACCTAGAGAGTGCAAAAAATGGCCATGTTGGAACAATTACACTCAGTATACCATCCATCGATATTTACGACATAAATAGCCTTTCAAAGCATTCAGCATACTTAGTATGCTGGTTCCAAAACTTCTATTTTACAACAAAAGCCTAAGTCAAGCTTAGCCCTTAGGATGACCTACAGACAGACCTACACGTATGCCGATAATTTTCGGATTGGTTTAGTTGGCATACTAAAACAAGTAATTTTTTTTCAGTATGGCTACTTTTTTGCACTATTGTGTCAATAAAACAGTCAATGAGTAATTAGCGCATAGTAAAAATTCACTACTTAAAAGGGCTTACTGGATACAAATGGTCCCTTTTTCTTACAAGCTTTTATTTAACTTGCAATGTTTGTATCTATGTATGTATGTATGTATTTATGTATCTTTCTTACGGACAATTCTGTGTAAATAGATAAACAAGAATAATCTTTGTAAATTGATCTTGACATAAGTAACTTTAAGAAAAAAGATATTTGTTTTTTTTATATAATAGAAAAATCTTCGACAAGTTTTTGTATTATATAAATTGTCTAATGAAATAAATTAATGGGTTAGATTTAAATTAAAATGTATTTGTTTTTTTTTAAATGCACGTATATAAAAGCTTGTTTTTAAAAATGTTTTTTACCATCATTTATATCTAAGTTTATTTGTCCTGTTCTCATTGCATATAAGTCGCTTATCACGTTAGCCATTAAACTGCTTTTTATTATGCCACTTGGTAAAGTTTTCTTTATGGCATAATGCGCTGCTCGTACATCGGTAGCATCTTAAGAAGCACCAGCTGCACGAATTTGGCTAAACAAGGCTTTAATAGGGTCAAAGATAAATTTTTTATATAGTCCATATTTAAAGTTGAGTTGAGTAAGTAGATATGTAATACATTTGTAAGTTCTCTTTTAAGACCTTTTAGTTCAAGTACCTTGTTTGTATATCGTCAATGTAATTTTGAAAGTTACTCTTCACCCCGTGTGGGACTTCGGTTGGACTGTCTGCATATCTGTATTCTGAAGTTTATTTGTGACGCTACATTTTCCTACTGTTGATTCTGGCCATGTAGGCCTCTTTTTTCAAAAACTGCTTATTTTGTCTAAAATGATCCATCCTATAGTCGTTGCTTTCGGCCTCATTCTGAATATTTTCGGCATTTTCTAATATGTATATTTCACGGACGTATATAAGGGGGGAGGGTTAGGGGGTCCGGACCCCCCCCCATTCATATCCATCTTACTTGTCCAACGGAAAAAAAAATTACATGCACCGCGCCGACTGTAGAAAACGAAGTTTTTGTTTGAATAGTTGCTTAGCAGTGGCGTAACTACAAAATTTGGGCCCCCTTGCAACTTTGGAGCAAGGGCCCCCTAAAAACGCAAAATATGCAAAATACCATTAAAATTTGTTTTAGTAATAGAAAAAAAAACTCTTTTTGTATATAAAAAACATGTTTTAAAATACAAACTCTAATACGAAAGAGACAAATAGAAAATAGAAACATATTCAATTTACAAAACACAAACACTAACTTTAACAACAGCTATAGTAAACTAGAGATCTAACAAATAAAAATAAATTAAAACTATTAAAAGTTTTTATTCCTAGCTTTCATAACATCAAATTGATTAATCGCTTTAAATTTAAAGGTGTGTTTTGTTTTTAAAAAACTATTTTTACTGTTAATTAATGTTACAGTTTTATTATATTTAAGTAAAATTATATAGTTTTCTTTATAGAGATAATATTTAAAAATTACTAAATTACTTAATTTTTTTTAAGCTATAAGACAAACATTTCTAACGAAGGGGCCCATATACTTGTACGCCTGGGATTGTTGCAGGCGGCAAGTATGACGGCCGGGGCTCTACCAGGCCCCTCGCGTTCATGGGTCCCCCCGCCACTGCGAGGGCCAGCGGGGGTGTAGCTACGCCACTGTTGCTTAGTCAGCCGCAGTGCGGGGAGCGGGGGAATGGGCACTGCCCCCGTAGTATAAAACGAACAAATCAGGTATATCTTTTGAGTTTTTTTTTCTAAGAAAGAGAGACCTAAGCCCAATGAACTTTTGTCAAAAGACAATGTGGACCTTCGTAACTTTTATTGCCTCTGCCCTTGGACGTCTTGATTTGTAATGGTCCAGTGTAGTCAACTCCAGACTCCAGAGTGGGAAAATGGTTGTGATGGTGTAACTCGTGCTGTCGGAAGTTGTCCCATTAACTGCTCGACTGTCTGGGCCTTGAATCGAATACACTTTATGCATTTTCTAATGTTAGTTTTGACTGTTCTTTCCCTATTGAAGATCCAGTACATTTGCCGAATGTATGCTAATGTTAGCTGGTTTCCGCCGTGTACGGTTTTCGAATGAGCATCATTAATAACCAATTTGCTAAGGTGACTATGAGAATGCAAAATCGCAGGGTGTTTGGAGTTAAATGACAGATGCGATATCTACAACCTTCCCCCGACACGAAGAATCATCCCATCAGCATCTAGGAATGGATTAAGATTGAGTATCTTACTAGCCTTGGCAACTTGCTTTTTCTCTAGTAGAGCATCAATTTCCTCTTTGGGGACCCCTCCCTTGTCAAAGCCATAGCTACGTCCGTGGTATATTTGTATGTTTATAATACAGATCTAATACTTTAAGCTGGTCATTTTGTGTGGTTGTTTTTTATATTAAGGTTGTCAGTATAAAGTGCGGTTAATTATTTCTTAGGGAGAAGTATTTTGCGATAAATATAAAGCAGTCTGACAAAAATGCATTTTTCACAAATTCCTGACCGAGGTCATTTTAAGTTCAGGTTACTTTAAGTAGGTGCATCAAATTGTAAAGGAGAATCAGTACCAACAACAAGAAAAGTTTATAATAAACTATGTCATTTCTGGATTTGAAGTATGAAAATTGGTATATAGGTTGCTAATAACGATTAAAAACTATCTGTTTTATTATGTTTGAAAAAACATCCCCTTTATGAGTTAATGTTTAGATAAAAGTTTGTATGGAAAAATTGTCATTTTCGAAGCTATAAATATAGAAGTTAATAATTATTAGGCTTGCTTCTTATTACCCAGAAAATCGGATACGTTAGCTAAAAAAGGTTTTAGGAAACTTTCCTTCTAAACGGGTAGAATGGGGGATAAAAATTTACACCAAACATTGTCATTTTTGGACTTAGAAGTACGAAAATTGATATGTAGACTAACGGCCAAGTGATGATCGCGTTGTTAAACTTAGTAATGGACTTAGCAATTGTTAAAAGTTACCAACGGTTTAGAATGTTTAACAAAACGTCATTGTCAGAGTTATTCAATAATTTTAGTAGGCAACCTGTCAAAATCTGACATTTTGTTAAACATTCTAAACCGTTGTTAACTTTTAACCATTGCAAAGTCCATTGCTAAATTAAACAACGCGATCATCACTCGGCCGTTAAAATTATAATTAAAAATTACCTGTTTTAACATTTTTGGAATTACATCCCTGGATGGGGTTTCTGATTACCCAGAAAAATAGGAGACGACAGCAAAGAAAGAATAGATCTGCTGTTTAACATGTGTATTTTAAATTATTAAACCCAACGCGACTTGCAGATACATTGTTAGACAACTCACCAAACATATATTTTTTATACAATTCGTTGGCAGGGGGAGTGCGTTACGACCCGGGCAAAATTGGAAGCCATCGACTCCAGTTTGGTTTTTGTGATTTAGACTAACTAAGTAAGTATTTGTAAGCCATTTTGATATTTTCCCCTTCCGGTTAGGATTTTTTAATAATACATGTAGAATGGGGTGTAAAAGTTTGCCTGACACCTCATCATTTCTGGACTTAAAAGTATAAAAATTGGCATGTAAGCTATTAATTAAGATTAAAAGTGATCTGTTTAAACATTTTTAGAATTACAACCCTTGGAGGTGAAAATGGGGTTGGTTGTTTGTATTAAAAAATCATCGTTTTTAAAGGGGTAAATATGAAAGTTAGTAATTATGCTTCTAATTACCCAGAAAAATAATAGGCTTCAGCGAAGAAACGTTTTTAGGAAGCTCCTTCCTAAATGAGTAGAAGGAGAGATGGAAGTTTGTATGTAACTTTGTCATTTTTAAATTTAGAAGTACGAAAATTGGTATGTTGGGTATTGATTAAAAATAAAAATGGTCTCTAATAACATTTTTAAAATAACTTAACTTGGGGGGTTAGAATTGAGATGAAAGTTTGTATAAAAAATCGTCACTTTTGAAATTGTTGTTTGTATTAAAAAATCATCGTTTTTGGAAGTTGGTAACAGAAAAATAATAGGCTTCAGATTATTCCGAGAAATAGAAAGTTTGGTGATTTAGGAAAAAGTTGGTAAAATAACTTAACTTGGGGGTTAGAAATGAAAGTTTCGTCACTTTTGAAATTGTTCATATGGAAGTTGGTAACTAGGCTTCTGATTATTCCGAAAAATAGAAAGTGGTGAGGGAAAGTTGGTTTAAGAAATTCGTTCTAACCTATTTACAAACGTCATTCATATTAGAAAATAATAACAAATAGAATACGATAAAATAAAAATTGTTCAATCGCACGACCCGCACTACGCCGCGGAATGTGTAACAAAAGACGGAGCTCGTAGTGATGTAATGACGTAAAGGAGTAGAAACGAGAACGGGAAAAAGACAAAACAGTCAAAAGTGTGTATTGCTAGTATTTATTATATATCTATCTTCAAAATGCCTAGTTTCCATTAGACTTTAAGTTATTCTTATTCGTTTCCTTTAAATGGTGCTAATGTATATTATTAAACTTAAAGTACTTTACACTTACATTGGAAAACCTAAGAGACGTAGAAAATAATGACGCCAAGAAAATGAATTCCATTTACGACTACATTAATCAGTCTCGGTGTGAAATACGCCCTCAAAGCGCAGACTATTTGTTCATTTCAATTTTATTTAAAAAGGTATGGAGAGATTAAGTGCGAATTTCGTTTAACTATTTTTGTATGCAATTGTGCCGACAGAAGCTGCTAAGCTGTTTAAGAAAAAATCTCTTTAATTTAGTCTATTTTACTTTTTGTCTTAAAGCTATTCAATTTTTTTTTATTAATGTTGGATAATTAACTTAAAATAGTTTAACATATATTTTTTTATTTTTTTATTGGTTTTTTACTATTTTTTACAATACACTGGCTTTTTATTTATTTATTTATTTATTTATTCACAACTTTAGGACACTACAGAACTGTGTTCCAAACAGCATCCACTTTTTACATTATGTTATTGAGTTAATGGAAATTTACAAAGTATACCACATTATCTAAAACATATAAAAATAATACATATTATGTTATTATATTTAAAAAAAATCGCGCACAAAAATGTCTTTTAAGATTTGACTTAAAAGTTGCTAACGTAGCGGAGAACAACTCGATATTCTTATAATAATTATTACATGCGATTTGCATTCTAATTAATGGAGTGTTGCGTCCTAAATTTGTTCTTTGGAATGGTATGTTAAATAATTCGTGATTTCTAAGTTCTCTTAAAGGTACGTTAAAATTTAATAAAGATAAAAGAAGAGGGGAGTCTATTTGATTATTAATAAGCTTAAGTATAAAACATAAATCAGTCATTTGTCGTCTTTCGGCAAGAGGTAATATTTTAAACTGGCGTGCAGCATCTTCAGGTAAGCAATTGGCCTTGAATGACAATACTTTAAGAAATTTATTTTGAACGACTTGTTTTCTGTTAATGTGTATGTTATAATGCGGACTCCATACAACGGAGGCAAATGAGAGTTTACTATAAACAAAAGCAAAATAAAGTGAGAGCATAGCTCTTGGATCTCTAAAGCATCTACAATTTCTGATAATAAATCCCAGCATCCTGTTCGCGTCAGAAACAATTTTTTCATAATGAAACCGAAAAGACCACTTGCTGTCCAATATGACACCAAGATCCCTAATTTGATTAACTTTCTTTAGGGTTTTATTACTTATTTTATATTCAAAATTAATCAAATTTATATTCTTTGAGAACGTAATTGAAAAACATTTTTCTGGATTTAAAAAAAGGCTGTTTTCATTGCAGTAAACAAGTAACCTATCAAGGTCCTCCTGTAGGCTGAAACAATCTTCCGGAGTCTCTATTGAACGATATATTTTGAGATCATCTGCATACAAAACATAGGTACTATTTAGAAAGCATTTACTAATATTGTTAATGTATATTATAAAGAATAAGGGCCCCAGGTGACTCCCCTGAGGAACGCCAGAAGTAGCCTCAAAAGGCTCCGAACGATACCCGTTTACCACAACAACCTGTTTCCGACCACAAATGTAGGACCAAACTCACTTCAAGAGCTGGCCGCATAACCCGACCTCAGCAAGTCTCTCAAGTAATCGCTCATGGCTTATTTTATCAAAAGCCTTGCTGAAGTCAGTATACACGGCATCGACCTGTTGCTGACTATCCAACGCCGCGCAGATATTCTGTGAGTAACATAGAAGATTTGTCTCCAAGGATCTGTGGTAAAAAAACCATGCTGCTGTTGAATGATTAGGTTTTTTACTAAGATGAAAATATCTTCATATACTGTTTTTTCAAGCATCTTTGCAAATATACAAATTTTACTTATTGGGCGATAATTAGCAGCACAGCTCCTGTCACCAGCCTTGAAGATCGGAGTTACGTGGGATAACTTCCATCTTTTTGGGAAATATCCTGTCCTTAAAGATTCAGAATAAATAAACTGCAGTGGCTTAACAAGGTTGTGCATACAATTTTTTATAAAAATGGGTGGTATCCCATCAGGTCCACTACATTTTTTTAAGTCTAAGTCCCTGATCAGTTTAACAACCTTATCTGTAGTTATGGAGAAATAGTTATTCGTATCACTATTGAAACGAGGAATAGTTCCCCCCATTACCTACCACATACACACTTTTAAAAAAACTTGCAAACAGGTCACTCACTTTGTGCCCATTTGTGGCAACTATGTTCTCATAGTAAAGAGTCCTTGTTTTCTTTTTGTTGGATACATTATTCCAAAATTTTTTACTATTACTGACAATTTCGGACTCTATATTTCTAATATAAGAATAATAATCACTTTTAATTAATTGCTTCGATCTACGTCTCAAACGGGAAAACATTTGGAAATATATTTGATCTCCATATTTCTTATATTTCTTATGATATTTGTTTTTTTTTCTATGATTATTTTTATGGTATTGGTTTTAAAATATATTGGGTACTTTCCTCTTATCTTAAATGATGGCACGTATGCCTCTATAAGTTTGTTTAGTTTAAGATCAAATATGTCAACAACAGTATCTAAGGATTTTCCAAAAAATAAATTTTCCCAGGAAATAGCAGCCAAATCATTATTTATCAACTCATAATTTGCTTTACTAAAATTAAAAACACTACGACTCTGGTGAGTGAGTGGTCTAATTGCAAGAGTTTTAACTGAAAATTCTAAAGATGGATGATGAAGATCCTCCTCCACCAGGCAATTCCTTGACCGAGTAACATCACAAATAAAGTTTTTATTGCATAAAATTAAGTCTAATATTATACTGTTACTATTGGTTACATTATTAAATTGCATTAGTTCAAAATATGAAAATGCGTCGACCATAGAAGAGGACCTTTCATCAACCTGTGTAGGCTGCAAATACTTTTCATTGTTTATAGAAATCCACTTTATTTTAGGCAAATTAAAGTCCCCCACAATGGCTAACGCCTTTTCTGAAAAAATAGAGTTTACTAATAAAAGATGTAAAAGCATAAATGTCACCTGGTGGGATGTACACACAACATATATACATCTTATCTCCATTGGTATTTTCCATTGAAATCCAGACATCCTCTGCGTCTGACTCCAATTCACAACACCTTTTTGCTTGCAACTCGCACTTCACCGCTATGAGAACACCACCCCCGTCCCCTTTGAGACACGCTGTACTCTCTCGATCACGCCGAAACACATCATATTCATTACTAAACAACTCAGAAGAGAGAACCCCGTTCTTTAACCAAGTTTCTGTTACACATATAACGTCAAAATCTGTTGAAACCACGTTGTGAAAAAAATTCACTGTTTTTGTTCGTAGACCTCGAGTATTCTGATAGAAAACATGTAGTTTGTCAGCCATTTTAAAGAATTCTGTTTTTATAGGGCTTTAAAAAAAAAGAAAGGAAGCCCGCTTTTGCGGGCTTCCTTCCTGCTTTTAATAGTAGTGTGGAAAAAAATGGAAAAGTCTGGAATTAGCTAAAGGAAATCTTTTAGTACAGGATACAAGAATGCAAAATGGATGACTTCGGCGCTCTCAAAATGTTCCACAATGGCCTTTGAAATGAGGAAAAACTCATGTAATTTATTTTATTAAATTATTAACCTAAATAAAATAATTCTAACTTCCTTTATTTCTATTAACTGAACAAATATTTTTTAAAGTCCGTAACATTCCCCCTCCCAAGTTTTGATCGTCTTGATCAAGTATCTTCTTGATCTTGATAGTGACACAGCCGTTCTAGATGTACTACTTTAATCTTTGCATGTGGGCTCTTCTGAATTCGGTAAACCAGATCATTAAGCCGGGTCACTACTCTGTATGGTCCCTTCCATGACTTCTGCAGTTTTGGTGAGCATCTCTTGATTCTTTTTGAATGGTATAGCCAAATTTTTTCACCGACCAGGAATTCCTGATGATTAACATTCAAGTCATACAGTTACCCTTTCGTGTATTTCTTACAGTTGTTTACTGAGCTAACTTACATAAACTTCTGCTGGTTTTTTATTTGTGGAAGGTCGTTTAGTAAGTAAATCAACTGGAAGGCATAATTTCGCTTTAAAAATGACTTTTACAAGTGACGTTCCAGTTTACTTTCGTGAACTGCGTGAACTGCGGTACAAAAGGCCAGTAAAAATGGCTGCATACAGTTGTCCCAGTTACTTTGTTGGTCATTTACTTTAGTCTTTAGATCGTTATAAAGAGTTCTGTAAAATCTCTCAACCATTTCATCTAACTGGGGATGAAGGGTTGTAGTTCTGGTTTTATTGATTTCCAGGAGATTACAGAGGTTTATGAATAGATCGGACTCAAAGTTTCTAGCTTAATCAGTATGTATTTCTCTTAGTACTCCATATCGGCAAATCCATTGTTAAAAGAGTACGTCGGCAATAGTGGTGGCTTCTTAATTTCATATTGCGTAGATTTCCGGCCATTTACTAAAGTAATCTATCGCTACCAAAATATAGCGTTTCCCATATTTACTTACTGGAAATGGCCCTGGTATGTCTATGGCAATTCTTTCAAAAGGTGCTCCTACATTGTATTGCTTCATCTTGCCATGGCTTCGTATCTTAGGTCCCTTGCTGGAGGCACAGTCCTTACATATTCTGTATTAAAAACACCAAACAAATATAATCAATATTAAGTTCCTAAGAAACAAGTTTGTAAACGGTAAACAATGTAACTGGCAATTCACTGACAGTTTACCCATTAAAAACAATAGCAGAAGTTCCAAGGATAAATCATTGTTTATTTTTTGGCTCTCTTGACAAAATCCTGCTCTTGACTTATTTCTTTCATTCTGCTCTTGCCGCGTTAAAACACTGCTTCCCTTGAGATAAGCAAAGATAAGCAACACTGGCGAGAATCAGTAACTGAAGGAGTGACCGCCATACATGTGTCGTTGGGTGTGGTTTGGAATTTACCTTAAACGGTAGGTCACGTCTGAACGACATTACCCAGATGTTAATGGGGGTTAGTTCCAAGGTAGTAGATATTTGTATAACGTCCGTGGTGGCACAAATACGTTGTCTAAAAGATGGCGTGCATGTTTCGGTGCCTCGACAACGTTGAAGAAACTGGGAAAAAATGGGTTAAATATCTTAAAACTCACATGCGGTATCTGGTATTTAGGCTTCATACAAGCTGTCGTGGGCTGTCAGAAATGTTAAAAAAAAAGATTATAAAGCTATGCGGGTACCAGAAATTTCTATTAAATTTATAGGTAAGTGTTAAGTGTCTGCATTTATTTTATGATTCTACTGGTCTTAATGTTATTGGCCTATTTGTTTTTTAATTGCAATTAAAAACATTTAAAACTGCAAACTTCTAGGAGATAGCCCACCAACTTTAATATTTACATTAAAGTTAACTCAATAATCTGTTTCTTTATAAACATTGCCAGTCATCATGTCATGCATTTTAATTTAAAAAGTTTAGGCTTTACTTTACAGTGCATCTCCCTATGCTGTTAATCAGTTTTAAAAGTATATCATGTTTGAGGATTTCACATGATGGAATTTTATAAAGTTTAAAAGTCATAATTTAATAAAACAAAGTATTAGTTGTAATGATAATGTTAAAAATATTTAAGTCCGTTTAATAGGCACACCATTTTCTAGGAGAATTTTTGTTAATAAATAAGGCTGGTTCTTTTTAAGGTATTGTTCTTTACAAATTGTTTTTTTTTTGTTAGTTATTTTAAATAAGATACTAATATTTTTTTAATAAGGTTTTTTCATAAAGAAGACTTGGGAAATCAGCTTGCCTTAACAATTATATTTGATTGAAAAATACTACAGTTTTTAAAGAGTTTTTCCCAAATGACTTTTTCAGGGATCCACGGAGATGAAAACAACATAGTTATTATTCCGCACCTTAAGATGGATGTAATAGAACCTCCCAAAGCATTTTTTAGGACATTTAAAGTCAGTTGGACAGTATATGATCGGACGCTAACGTGCAGAAAAATTACTTTCTTGAGTTAACTTCTTTTTATTTTTAATTAAAATGCATGTTTAAGTTGTTGACTGAGCAAGTCAGAATATTAGGGTACATACAACAACACTTCGTCTTTCTGTAAAAAAAAATTCCCAGGGAATATTATGGCTGTCCCAAAGACGGTGGTCATTACTTAACAAGATAAATACTTATCCTTTGTTTTTTCAGTTTTGGAAGTTTTGAGTGGTGTCACTCTAGACTGGATCTTTTTGATTAAAATATCCAATAGTAAACCCAGGTTTAATAGTAGGTAAGTAAGAAATTTTAAAAATAATTACCCTAATCTTTGTTTTACTCAACAAGTCTAGTAGAGGCTTTAACACGTCGCTGTTTTTGTTCCATAGTCAGCAGTCCTGCGCAACCTTTCGATAATACAGATAGTAGTAGATGTTTTTTTGCCAACACTAATTTATAATGTTTATTATATTTTAAAGACAAAAGTAGTTTTACTAGCAAGAAGAAGGTCGTTTTTGAGTTCTATTTATTTTGGAGATTTTACTCCAGGAATTTAAATCGTAAACTTCTGGACATTACTTTTCAGGAAACGAAACAAGGTGGTCGGCGCCGTGTATCGACCGGTAGACCCAATCGCCTTGTTTTTCCTACAGTTTTGGATTTTACAGGTTATGAAATAAGGTGGCTGGCGCCGTGTGTCGACGGATAGACTCAGGCGCCTTATTTCCCCAGGAGATTAGAGTTTTAAGGGTTAAGACTAAGGAGGCCGTCGCCATAGGGTTGGTAGATTCGGTACCTTAGTACTGTGTATTTGTTTAAGGCCGCCGGTTTAAACTAAAGAAGGAAGCTAAGAAATATTTACTAAAGACATCTACGCCGTTTAGTGAAGAGGCTAAGGGTGGCCTCTTTGAAATTTTTGCACCAGGAGGTGTAGTGTGGAAGCTACGTCGAAGACACTGTCTCCGTAGCCGGCCCTTGCATCAGGAGCGTGGAGAAGGACTAAAAGACGTGAAAGTATTTAGTTAAGCCAATAATATTTAAGAGGACTGGATGCCAATGCCACGTCCGAAGATCCGGCCCGGGCGTGGTTGGTGATGAAGAAGTTCACAGCCTCCAACGGGCAAGGGGTAGAAGAGTCTTGTTTCTAGAAACTGAGCTAGCAGGAGGAACAGCTCGCGTGCGTAGATTCAGTGAGGGTAACAACCCTCTGGGTCTCGCACGAGAAGATCCATTAATGACCCCAGAGGCATAAGACTTAATTTTGGGGTGAAAACTCCCCAGGGATTTGACCATGGGAGACATTGATAAAGAAAATTTCTCAAGGAAAACTGGGAAATGATAGTACCAACTTTGGTCGAAAGAACTTAACGTAAAAATTTTAACATTTCTAAAAGGATAAAATTATTTTATACCTTAAAAAAAATTATGGTAAAATCGAAACATCTGTCGAAATTTTTAGGTATATAAGGTATAGATGGTTAAAGGTAAAGGCACAAATTTTGAGTTAAAACTTCCGGACTTTAGGGGGGAAAATAGGGTGGATTGCTTGGGCAAAAAAACCCCCAAACCCACTAAACAGACCATGTTTTTGGGTCACTTTTAGATCATATTTATTTTATGCTTGTAAAACATTTCAAAATTTCTTTTTTAATTTAAATACCTTTACACCATTAACTTTCAGCCATAGGCGGGGCACAGGGGGGGGCCCTGGTGCCGTGGCACCCCACAGTCTGAAAAAAATTACTGTATTGGAGTTTGATTTAAAAATTACACGCAAGCACTTTGAAAATGAATGGTAAAATCAAAATTAAGATCCACAATGCGCCAAAAATGTTTGAAAATTTCCCGGTAGAGTTGCCCGGGGACACGAGATCGAGATGTCTCGTCTCGTCTCGAACTTTTGTTCCCCTTTCAGACGGGCGGGTAAAAACCTTTGA